>PVJL010008249.1:0-68623 GCA_004026885.1 Lyroderma lyra
TACTCAATATATACCGATAACAAAAGGTGAATACAAGTCACATTTGACTTCTGTAATTACCAGTGTGCTCAGAGTGGTGACCATCCGCATCCAGACACCTCTGATTACAGAAAACTACTGCTTGAGCCACGAAAACCAAAGTGTCCACTTGTATCGCTGTACATACCATTTCAGTTTCTGCCCAAAGTACCTCTAGTGTAGCCAGTTTTCTATGGTATGCCACATCCTTTAAGGTGCCCCATAGGTAGAAGTCAAGGAGTTAAGTCACAACAACGTGGGGGAAACTCAACCACACCTCTTTGTCCTATCCATTGTCCTGGTAAATGGTCTTGCGCTCCTCAAGTGACAACTGTACTTCTGCCATTATCTTTGACCATCCTGCCCGTCACATGGTGATGCTAGCATTCATTTGATTAATGCCTTCTTTTGTTTGAACAGCATACTACACATTGCTACTATAATTCAATTCAACTTCGAAAAGTAATGCATGGATAACATTGCTTAAAATGTGTATACATTTTTTGGCACCCCGGTATATATCTGCATTACATAGGTAATCTTAAGAGGCCTGCCTTGTGGGTAAGTTCTGATGTTACAGGGATGGGCTCAACCACCATGTGGGAGTATGATTGTACACAGCTTCTCCAAACTTTTTGGACTCCCACTTTCTCTATAAAATGGATGTGGTAGTAGAGGATTGTTGAGAGGATCAAATAAGATGAGATAAAGCTTGTACTAGGAGAGGGAGAAGAGGAAATGGTAGTTGTGAAATACGGAAAAACACACGGGGAAGTGGGCAGAGGGAGAGAAACCAGCTAAGCAGAGTGAGTGGTGAGGACAACTGGCTGAGTGGAATAAGAACCAGAACACCGTGTCCCTGAAGGGATAAGGAAGAAGTAAATAGATGATGAGGAAGAAGACAATGTAGAAGCTGAAAGAAAATTGTAACTAGAGAGAAGTAAGGAGTCAAGAGTTCGTTTTTTAAAAATTTGAAAGGAAACAGGCTTGAGCATTTGTAAAGCTGACAGAAAGGAGCCTAGTGAAGATGACAGATGAACAGATAACTGAGGAAGCAAAATCCCAAGAGAGAAAGGAATGAATGAGATGAGGAGGCATTCACTTCACCACACTGGACGAGAACTGGCGTTGTGCAGGGTCCTGTGAAAGAGTTGCTGAAGGAAATTCAGATGAGCTTCCTGTCTGTTCCTTCCCGTTAAGGCCCAGCACCCGACACTGCTTCTTGCTGTTAGGCTGGTGGCGGCAGCAGCTGTCCCTTCTGCGTACCTCTAGATTACTGTAAAGATTGTGATTTAACTAGTCTCTTTCAGGTATGTCCCAGAAAAGATTTTAAGTAAAAATTAAAATAGAAAATGAAATTTCAGTAGTTTCAGATTTATTATGGTGTTAAATACTGATTTGAAAAGTTCAAGTATTTTTTTATCTCAGTATGTCCTACACTGATAAGGTATTAAACTAGGCTTAAAAAAGATTCTACCAAGTCGATCTCTTTTAAAAATGGAAACCAGTTTCCTTGTTTAATTATGTTTGATCCCAGATCTGGGTGAGGTAATTTTGATATTCTTTTCCTCTTTAGGCTAAAATAAAACGAAGAGTCACTTGGTGCCCTGGCAAAATTAACAAAATGAAAGACGCAAACTATATAAATGAATTTAATGTGCCTGCGAATATAACAGTAAAGAAACATAAGGCGGCTGTAACGTTAGTAGGAGAAATTGATGAATGTGAGTGTTTTTTCAACTACTTTTAATTATCAAAGCATCCTCCTACTTACAACTCAATTAATGTAATAAACACATTTAAATAAAACATGTATTTTAAATGTGATTACAATAGTGATAATGACAAAAATAAATAATTTAAGAAAGTGAACATTCATGAAGTTCTCTATTTCCAGATCTCTTACGAATAATGCACTGTCATTAAAACACATAAGACATATTTTTATTGTTTATTTTTGTTCAAATCATTATTCAATTACCATATTTTTCCATGTATAAGATGATACTTTTATCTAAAATTGTAAGACCAAAAATTGGGGGTCATATTATGATGGGTGTAACTGGTTGATATTGATTTCTTAATGTTGGATTAGAAAAGTAGGGATCATTTTATACATGGAAGTGTCTTATGCGTGGAAAAATATGGTAAATTAGTATCCATATAACATCTGCCTTAAACTTTGCTGATCTTAAAAGGGTAGCATTTACAGGAAACTTTCAGAATTGTCGCTAGCATTTTAAATATTTTTTAGAGGCATTGTAAAACTTACCTGCAGTGATCAAATCTCAAATTCAGAATTTGTCCTTTTTACCTATATTATATTAAGGATCCTATATTTTATCACTCATTCTAGCCAGTGACCTTAATTTACACAATAATATAAATGATCACATCTGTTGTTAATGTATTCTTGGCAGTCGTACTATGAGCCCATATTAACTAATTTGAGCTTATTACCACTGGTCAAAATTTTTAAAATAATCCTTAATTTGAGTTTTAGGAAACTTAATAACATGTTTCTGAATAAATTTCTTTCTCCCCTAATTACAGCTATCTGTTCAGAGGCTGATGTTTTCAGCAACACTCTTGATACAGTAACTGACATAGAATGGAATCCAGCAACAAAGCTACTAAGTCAGGTGACTTACAAAACATGGTGTTTTTACTGTTTTTAAAATGTATTTGTTATTGGTATTTACTGTTGTTTTAGCACATTACTAGTTTTGACTTAATTTCAGTAACAGTTTTGGTTCTAATAAGGTTTCCCCACTTGATAACTGTGCCTTCCAGAGGTAGGCTAAAACCTTCATAAAACAGGAGTATGGTAATAGGTAACCCTTTGCTTCTGGATCTTTACCGTAGCTCTTGGTATCTGTGATTTTTTTTCTCTTAATATTTGCATAGGGCAATACCTTGGGCTGATATTAATAGTGTCAAAATTCTCAAGCATATTGTAGAATGATACAAAGAGAGGAAAAAATTGCCAAATAATGAAAAATAGAGTAAATGTATTACATGTGGTCTTACTTTAGAAATAAGGAATACTATAGTGAATACCTTAGTAAATTTAGATTCCATGTTTACTTTCTAGGCTGCTAATGTACAAAGTAATATATATGTGTGTGTATATATACATGTGTGTGTGTGTATAAAAGAAAATTTCATATTAATTTTGGAATATAATTGCAGCAAATTTGGAGGTAATTATTATTAACTAACCACTATAATTTGTTCTAATTATTAGCTTTTATACGTAAAGTGCTTTTGTATCCCTAACACATACTGTAGAAGTTAGTAGTTTATGGAAAATCCCCAGATTTCATTTTTCTTCGCATGTTTTTTTTTTTAACTTACAGTTTATCTCTTTCTCATAATAGAAAACAGAAATAGGTCTCTGTTGAGTTTGGTAAAATCTAGTAGCCATTAGAGTTTTAGAGATCAATAAGTAATACCTCTCTTTCACTTGCTTAATTCAGAGCCATCTGAAAAATAAAGCAGGAGTCAGACAGGTGAAGGAAATTATTAGCTTTATTTCTAAGGAGCTTAAGGACCTCTAGTAAAATAGACTTCTATTATGCACCCTGCCTTCTGTTCCTGACTGAACTTTTCCAGTAAGACACACGCAGATCCTCTGTTAATATGATATTTTTTTAAGTTCCACCCCTTTCACAATAGTCTTCTTCCATTCTAAGTAAGCTGGTTTACCACAATGCCAACACTTTATTTTACTCTGGATCAAACTAGCCCATTAGGATGATATTGAAAAAAGTGGCCTAAACTACCAAATGATTTAAGGCTAAATTAATTATTTGACTAATCCAAATTTTAGTTAAGGGAACAAAGAATATAGGATGTAACTTCTAACTTGAAAATCTGGTTTTGTTTACAATAGGAGAACTTAGAAAGTGAGTTGAATTCACTTCGTGCTAACTATGATAATCTGGTATTAGACTATGAAAAACTAAGAAGAGAACATGAAGAAATGGAATTGAAATTAAAGGAAAAGAATGATTTGGATGAATTTGAAGCTTTAGAAAGAAAAGCAGAAAAGGATCAAGAGGTAAAGATGGAAATGTGAAACTAAGCTAAAAAACACTTCTGTAACAAGTTTCATTTCTCTTACAGATACTTATTTGTAAGGTTGAGATTGAGGATCCAGCCATTTTCCTTATAATTCATTTATATTATCTTTTAAATAGTTAAATCATATTTGTTTCACTTGTGCTTATTCACAAGAAGAAGAAGGAATTAAAAACATCTTTAGGAAAATTTAGTGAATCTTCCTATTGATGGATTTGTATTGAAGAAATTTTAACATCTAGCTGAATGTTTTATGTATGGCTACTACATATTAATGGATTTTGTTTTCTTTAGAAAGTATATTCCTAAATAGTTAGTCTAACTTAGACATTATTGAAACAGCTGTAGAAGCTATTTTTGCACAATTCTTTTTTTATCTAAGAGAGTTATTATAAAAATTAGTGTAATTAATACTAAATAGTTTTAATGAAATTTTTAGAAATGAAACAGATCACTCGAATTTTCTAAGTATGTAATATTAGGCTACATGTTAAGAGAAACTAATCCAGAGACCATGAGACCTTGGGGACTCAAATTGTCCAAAAGATTCATGAAATTTCTTAGTGCAGAGTCCTTAATCTAGAGTTCATAGATATATGAATTATTTTGCAAAATTTTTGAATATGTATTTATTTTTCTGGAATAAGAATCCATAACTATTATCAGACTTGTGAAATGATCTATGAATTACTCCCACCCCCCAAAATAAGAGCCAGTGTTTTGGTGTAGTTAAAATACAAGTTAATTTGCAGATACTTCTCAGATTTCTATATGGGTAGCCCAAAAGGACACAGTTCTTTTTCCTCAGTATCACTGTTTAGTTTCTCACCCTCTTTTCCTTTTTAAAAGGGAAAATTAATTCTGTACCAAGACTATTATTTCTACTCTACCTACAAATTAAAGTTACTCCTGCATTTTATAGGTATTATATCCTGAGAAGCAAAAGTCTGTAAGTTTTCCAGTTTCATTTGACTTGTTTTAAAATTTGCATATTAAAACTCAAAATATCATGAAAAGAATATTAGACTTTAATCAATAAAACCGAGTTTTATTGAGAGAGAGTAGTTTAGTTTCATGGTTAATATGCTTTCCAGAGCCCAACTTTCTGGATTTAAGCCCCAGTTTTGCTGCCGACTAGCTCACTGCAGATTCAAGCCTGATGTATGTTATAGGCAAGGTCTTGACCAAGTCACTGAATCTCTCTCACTTCCTACATATCTCTACTCTTGAGATTAGATTAGGATCTTGCAAAGGTCCTTTGTAACTCTAAAAGTTCATCTAATTTTTTGTATATTGTAAACAATACATGTAACAATAATTTCTCTGTTTTCTTACATCATTTATGTATTCATTTAATAATAAAAACTGAGGTTCACTGAATTGAGTTATGCACAAAAATATTATAAAATAATACAGAATATATGGCTTGAATATCACATCCCAATTTTCCCCCTTTTTAATCACAGTCGAGTGGGGAT
Organism: Lyroderma lyra; assembly: GCA_004026885.1. Taxonomy (NCBI): domain Eukaryota; kingdom Metazoa; phylum Chordata; class Mammalia; order Chiroptera; family Megadermatidae; genus Lyroderma; species Lyroderma lyra. The sequence goes on from PVJL010008249.1 coordinate 5,580, forward strand.
ATAATACTATTTATTGTCTTCAGTTTTACTTAGACAAAATTGAAAAATCTCAATTCTGTAAGGTAACCTAAAAGATTAATAGAAACTTACTCTATTCAAAGACAGTTTTGAAAATAAACATTGCATATTAAACAAAAACGTAAGTCTATGTATATATAGTAAAATATGTTCCAAAACATACATTTTGGGGAAAAATTTAACAAAAAAAGAATGAAAGTAAAATTATGGCTTTAGTCCATATGCTCTGGTTTGCCAAGGGATTTCATTAAAAATCACCAAAGTTGGAGTTCCCTGGTGGTGCAGTGGCTTAAGGCTTCAGCGCTGGCACTGTCAACGGTGCGGCCTGGGTTCGATTCCCGGCCAGGGAACTACCCACATACCAAAAATAAATAAATAAATAAATAAATCTTAAAATACAAACTGGCAAATCTTCCTTTAAAAAAAAAAAAAAATCACCAAAGTTGTGGATTATTTTAAAGTGGGAGCATAGTAATGTACGAGGTCTGACAATTAAGTTCGTGAATTTGCCACCGTGCACTTAATATTGGCAGCACTGTACAAACAACTTGGTAAGGTGTCATACCCTTGGCATATCTGTGTCTCACAGCTGTGTTCCTGTAGACATGCGGCAGTGTCTTGCTGAGTGGCATTCATTATTGTTGTTGCATGTTTTTGTGTGCTGTCGTGAGAATGTCAGAGCTTGAATTAGAGCAATGAACAAACATCAAATTTCTTGTTACACTTGGCAAGAGTGGAAGTGAAATCATGGACATGTTAGTCCAAGTTTATGGGGATAGTGCCATGAAGAAAACAGCAGTGTACAAATGTTTTTCTGAGAAGAGAGACACATCACCAATAAAGAGAGGTCAGCCACTAACAAGCAGAATTGATTAAAACATTGCAAAAATTTGTCAAATTGTGTCAAATTATGCATCAAAATCATTGGCTGATTGTGAGAAGCATAGCAGACCAAGTAAACATCAATAGAGAAACAGGAAAATCTTCACTGAAAATCTTGACACAAGAAAGGTTTCTGCAGAAATGGTCCTGAAGGAGCTCACCGATGAACAAAAGCAAAGGAAAGTTGAAGTTTGACAAGAACTTTTGGACAGGCAAGATGATGTTTTGGGCCCTATTATCACTGGTGATGAAACACCAGCATACCAATACGACCCTGAAACAAAACATCAAAGTGCACAATGCAAGTCACCCCATTCTCCATGACCTTTTGTTAGTCCAAATCGAGAGTTCAAACGATGTTGCTAACCTTGATTGGTATCATATGGGTTGTTCAATATGAATTTGTACCATCTGGACTATCAGCCAAGTTCACTATTTGGAGATGCTGAAAAGGCCCCATGAAAAAGTTAGACAAAAACCGCCTGAACTTTTCGCCAACAATTCATGGCTCTTGCATCATGACAATGCACCAGCTCACACGGCACTGTCTTTGAAGGAGTTTTTAGCCAATAAACAAATAACTATATTGGAACACCCTTCCTACCACCTGATCTGGCCCCCAATGACATTTTCCTTTACCTAAAGGTAAAGAAAATTTTGAAGGGAAGACATTTTCTTAACATTCAGGACATAAAGGGTAATACAACTCAAATGGCCATTCCAGAAAAAGAGTTTCAAAATTGCTTTGAAGAGTGGACTAGGCACTGGCATCGGTGCATAGCTTCCCAAGGGGAGTACTTTGAAGGTGACCATAGTGATATTTAGCAATTAAGTATGTATCACTTTTTCTAGGATAAGGTTGCAAACTTAATTGTTAGGCCTCGTAGGATGTTTAAACAGTAATTTTGGAGGGAAGAATAAACAACGTTAAGTATCGTGCTCAGAGTACAAGAGAAATTTCAACCCTTTATTTACTTTAACTTGATCTAGTTAATTATATAATTTTCACAGCTTGCAGAATTTTGTCTTGCTAAATATTTCACCTGCTGTAAATAATAGTTGAAATCTATAATACTTTCTTATATAGCAGTGGATTAACTTTTGATCATGTTGTACACTTTCTCTTTGTGCTCAGCATCTTAAACAGTACATCTTTGACTGATTGACTGATAAGAACAGATACTACACTTGATCTTAGCCAAAAGGCCGAGAAGCGATTAAACAGTACATCTTTGAAAGGTTATGCTCAGATCTTTACAAAAGTCACTTAATCTTTTCCTGTTTCCAGTACTTAAAATGAAGTGCTATTTCAGATGGAAAGTTGGAGAATTTTTCGTTCTAAATGTTTTCAAAAATTGAAATTGATTCTTTAGTTCTTCCTTATTTATAAATGTGATTTTCTTGCACAAAAATTAGAAACAGGGAAGAAAAAAAATAAAATATAAAGCCAATTTAAATAACAACCTATTTAAATTATAGCCAATACAAATGTCTAAAGTTTGACTGAACAGTCTGGTAGCCACTAATCACATGTGGCAATTGAACACTTGAAATGGGAACAGTCTGAATTGATTCAAGTATGACAGAAATGTAAAATATTTCATTAATTTTTAATATTGATTACATGAAGAAATAATATTTTGGATAATTTAGATAAAACATATAATGTAACACATAGATGATGAACTGTCGAATTGCACACCTGGAACCTGTGTAATACTTATTAATCAATGTCACCCCAACAAGTCTTAACAATACAAAATTTTAAAAAACATATTATTTCTACCTGTTTCTCTTTGCTTTTTTAATGTGGCTACTAGAGAATTTTAAATTACAGATTTTGCTTACATTATATTTCTATTGAACGATGCTAATCTAAAATAAGAATGTCAAAACTAGCACTCGTCTGAAATCTAAAACTGGTTAGGACTGAATTAAATATTCAGCAAATATTATTTAAATAAGATACTATTTTTGTAAATCCCTTACATTCTCCTATAATTTGCTTTTACTCTTTAAGGACTCATCTGATTATGAAGATTAATTGTAAGGAAAATATGTTTATCTTTGGTAAATTGTAGTTTATTTGTTTTGAGCACAAAACTTGCCTGTACTCGAATATTTACTGCTACAGATATTTTGAAAGGAAACTTTAATAGAAATACTTATGTTTAAATATTCTTTATACTTTTAGACAGTTTAACAATATGAAGCAATAGCATCATCTTTCCAATATTTCCTATAAAATAAACCAACAAGGTAATCGCTAATGATTCCATACATTTCTGTGTAGCCTTGGCAAACAGTAATCATATTGTAAAGACACCATGAAACTACCCTTATCCAAGCCTAAATTCCAAATCACAGCTAAAAAGTATGCTTGTGCAAAGCCAAATAAATAATTTATGGAAAGAAAAAGAAATTTATAATAAAATACATTTCTGTACTTAACTCAAACTAAAATCTATTAAAAGTATATTTTTTAAAAGCTTGAAGGGGGTTCCCTGGTGGTGTAGTAGCTAGGCTTCAGCACTCTCAATGCTGCAGCCTGGGTTTGACTCCCAGCCAGGGAACCACCAAAAAAGAAAAGGTTCAATTACCACTTTATATCTTCCAAGTGTGCATACTAATTTGCTTTTTATGTTAGTATAGCTTTATTAACATGACAGCTATAACAAGGGCCATGCTGAGGTTTTTTTCTTATTTGCCTGTTTTGTGGGGTTGAGTTTTTGTTTGGTTGACTAGGTTTGGTTTTGGAGTTTTCTTACACTTTTAAATAACAAGGCGCTCTGTTACAATAGCTTCAATAATTGATCTCTCAGTCCTGTCTTACTGTGTTGGGTGATTCAATACTCTGTCTTTGTTTTTTGTTTTATTTGGTTTTTTGGGGGTTTGTTTTGGTTTTTTTGCTTTATTAACTATTGGTTTGCTCTGTTGCCTGTTCACATGCTCTTACAGATGCAACTAATTCATGAAATTTCGAACTTAAAGAATTTAGTTAAGCATGCAGAAGTGTATAACCAAGATCTTGAGGTGAGCATTTATTTTGGTATTTCTACTGAAAAGGAACTAAAATTATATAATACAAATCATATAATTGAACATGGTTTCAGAAAATAAAAGGAATTATATTTTTTAAATGCCAACTTTTTAAATTGTACTACCAATTTAAACTGTTAAATATAAGTTATTTTTACTCCCTTAGAATTTATATCCAATTAAGTTATGTTTTACTCTCCTTTGATTCTTTTAGAATGAATTAAGTTCAAAAGTAGATCTACTTAGAGAAAAGGAAGAACAAATTAAGAAGCTACAGAAATACATAGACTCCCAGAAGTCAGAAAGTATGAAAATGGACTTGTCATACTCATTGGTAAAACTCAGGTTTACTTTGTTGTGTAATTAATTATATTGTTATATATAGTATACCATCATCATCATCATAGCAAAAACTTTTATTCAGCCTACTACTCATATATGCTAGGCATTGTCCTAATTGTTTTACATATAGTATTTTATTTAATCTTATCAATAACCCTGTGAGAGAAAGACTGACTATATTAGGCCAATTGCCATTTTACCAATAAACAGTCATTCATAGAGAGTTGAGGATACCATCTTTTGAGTGAATATAAATAATAAGTTAGGGATAACTGTCCATTAAAAATTAGTAATTCAAAATTTTTTTTATTTTTTTCAATTCATTTATACAAATGCAGGCAGAAGTGAGTAGTCAATATCAAGTGAACACTCACGTTGTTATTAATTATACCCAGAACTATAAAACATCATACATAATTGAGCATTATTTCATAAATCTTATTAATTTTATTTCACTAATATTAATGCATTCTCATAATTTAATGATTTTAACAGTGGTGAATATTTTTTCAAAAACTGTAGCTCTAAATGACTTCAACTGGAGTAAGATGGTGGCATTAAATAACATTGACTCTCTTGGAGAAATTGTTGATTTTTTTGTTTGTTTGCATCAGTCCACCTGATTGACACACTTTTTTAAAAGGCAACGGTTTCTAGCTTGAATTTTTTTTAATATTAATTTCTATTGTTCTTTTGTTTTTCATTTGAGTTTTTCTGAGTACTTTTTGTTACTTGTATTAATAATGAATGATTCTTTTTAAAAGTATTGTTACTATTCTGAGACCCTGGGTAAGAAAGTCACTTTCATGTAGTCCTGGAGTGCCTATTGATAATTTTTTTAATTGCTGTTTTTAAAAATTGTTGTTTATATCTTACTCTTTATTCATGTCATTTATTTATTTATTCATTTATTCATTCATTTATTCATGTATTAATATTTTGCTAAGGATGTGTGGTTGAATTCATATAAGCTAAAGTCATGTTAAAATGCTACTTTTCTCTAAAAATGAGGCTTCTGGTATTTTCATATATTTATTGGTCATTTGCATTTTCTGTTCTCTGAGTTGCCTATTCATGTCTTTTCTCTATTTCTCTATTGGATTGTTCGTTTGTCTTTTTGATTTGTAACTTAATATCTTTAATTTTAGCTATTAACTACTTGCCTGTCATGTTTTGGAGAGAATAACTTAAAATAAAAATACACAGGAAACTTTAGCAGGCTAGCTGAACAATAATGTGTTAATCTTTTCCAGCTCTAAGAAAGTTAGATTTTTACTAAATCCTTGTTGTCATGTGTACAGGAAAACACTGCAGACTTAAAACAAATGAAACGGTCTCTTGTTGATGCTGAAACTGTAGCCCTTGATTCCAAGAGAGAATCAGCCTTTCTTAGAAGTGAAAATCTGGAGCTGAAAGAGAAAATGGTAAGTGGTTTTTATAATTTTTATAACAAAGTAGTTGTAATGATCACTGTATATTTTGTAAATTTGCAATGTTTCCCTCAATAGAAAGAACTTGCAAGTATATGCGAGCAAATGGAAAAGGATAATCAGTTGTATCAAAGCCAATTGGAGGCAAAAGAAAAAATGAAAGTTGATCTGATGAAAGAATTACAATCTTCTTTTAATGAAATAACAAAACTTACCTCCCTTATAGATGGCAAAGTCCCAAAAGGTATTTTGTAATTTCAAACTTACCTCTTTACAAATCTGACATTCTATAGAAATGTACCTAAAGGATTTTGCAACTATATTCTAATAATTAAAAAGTCTTTGTTCTCTGATTTTTTAATAACTTAGTATTAACTTTCAATATCATTTCTGTCAGTATTTATGTGTCCACTAACTTCACATCATAAGGGTTTAAATTGCTTCTCAAATCAATTGGACCTGATCTTGAAAAAAGGTGACTCAAGAACTATTAACATGTATGGTGATCGATAGTAACTAAACTTTTAGGGGGTGATCCCTTTGTAGTGTACACAGATGTCAAATTATAATGTACACCTGAAATGTATTTTAAAAACTACATATTAACAATTAGATTGGCTCTTTTTAAAATACATTTTATAAAATAAATAAATAAATAAATAAAATAAAATAAAATAAAATACATTTTATAGAATCTGATTAAATAACTATGTAATTTAGATTGACCCAATACTTGAAAGCTGTTTTATTTAATTTACCAAAAATTTTCTAGATTTACTCTGTAATTTGGAATTGGAAAGAAAGATTACAGATCTCCAGAAAGAACTAAATAAAGAAATTGAAGTAAATGAAGCTTTGCATAAAGAAGTTAATTTGCTCTCAGAATTGAAATCTTTACCTTCAGAAGTAGAAATGCTACAGAAAGAGGTAAACACATTTTTAAGCAAATAACTCTTATTTTGAAGGTAAAGTTAAACAGGATAATATATTGTTATGGAGATGTGACATTCATTGTATTGCCTTTTTTCAGTCAAATCTTTGCTTAATTTCAATGTCTTTTTTTAAAAGAAAACGTTTTTTTTTCCTGAAAACTACATAAGTAGATTATATATTGCTAATATAGCTAAGTTTTGGGGAGTTTTGTTTTTGTTTTTGTTTTTGTTTTTGTTTTTGTTTTTGTTTTTGTTTTTATGTGGGTAGTTCCCTGGTTGAGAAAGGAACCCAGCCGGCAGCATTGACAGCGCCGAAGCCTAAGCCACTACACCACCAGGAAACTCCCTAGCTAAGTTTTTTTCCATAGATAAATGATAAATCTGAAGAGCTGTATCTAGTAACATCAGAAAAAGACAAAATTGTTTTCTGAAGTAGATCATAAGGAGAGTAGAATTCAAAATTTACTTGAAGAAATTGAGAAAAGTAAAGATTGGGAGTTCCCTGGTGGTATAGTGGCTAGGCTTCGGCGCTGTCAATGCTGCATCCTAGATTTGATTCCCAGCCAGGGAACTACCCACATTAAAAAAAAAAAAAAATAGAAAAGAAAACTAGAGATGACCTAGCAACCACCCAGTTGAATTATAAATGCACTGATCAAGAATTCCAAGATTTTGAAAATCATCATATTGAATTTGAGCAAAGGTATAACATAGTAGTTGAGAATGTAAGAATAAATCAAGAAATAGAAAATCTCTCTTAAGAAGCTCAAAAACTTGGTTTTAGTTTGGATGCTTTAAAGACAGAGGTCGGTACAAGATACACTCTAGGAAATGATGTTTAGTCCTCTGGGGTAGGTTTCCATATACGATTATATGCCACAGAATGTCCTGCTTTTCTCATTTACTTTTTCTTATTTTAAAGCTTTCTCATAAAACCCAGGAACTTCAGCAGAAAACCACTGAGAGTCAAGAAAGGTTAAATGAAGTGGAAAAGCTGAAGGAACAACTAGAAAATAGAGATTCTAGGCTGCAAAGTGTAGAAGTGGAGAAAGCACTGATTACTGAGAAGCTTCAACAAACCTTAGAAGAAGTAAGAACCTTAACCCAAGAAAAGAATGATCTAAAACAACTCCAAGAGAGCCTACAAATTGAGAGAGACCAACTGAAAAGTGACATTCAGGATACTGTAAACATGGTAAGGTTTTGACTGATTTAACTTTGAAAACTCAGAGCCTCTTTAAAAACATTACAGGAGCCATCATTTGTTACTTATGATCAAGTAGAAACTCTAAGATTATTTTCATTGTTTCGCCTTATTCTAATTGAGATGGTTTTGTATTTCTCTGACAAAGAACATAGATACCCAAGAACAATTACGAAATGCTCTCGAGTCTTTGAAGCACCATCAAGAAACTATTAACACACTAAAAATGAAAATTTCTGAGGACACTTCCAAGAATTTATGTGTACAGGAAAACATAGGAGAAACTAAGGATGAATTTCAGGAAGAGGTAAAGAGGGTTTCTGTTCAAAGTTTTCATATATTTATATATGAGCTTTCTCCTTTAACCTCAGACACTTAAGTACATGAGGTAATCTCAGTCTTATTTGTTACTCATAGTGGTAATAACTAACAATAGTTTATAAACTTCATTCTAATATCTTTAAAATAACTTCAAATACAGCTTACAATCAATTCAAAAAGGAAAAGGCAAACAATATTATCTGGAACTTTGAACTGATATGTTCTGAGGCCTGATGTACTTTCAACATTTTTAAAAGCCCTTCTGAATTCTAGGAATGTAAGAGAGATTGAGTGCTTATTAATTCTGGCTAAAATAGTCTATGCCAGATTTTATGTAAGACTATATACTAATCTTATTAGAGTTCACTATAAAGTCAATATCATATTTATGTCTATTTCTAGGTCTTGGGCCATAGTTTTACTAGTAGATGCTTAAATCTTAATTCATTCTGGGTAGTGTGGTTCATTTTTTTCCTGAGACTTTAGAATAATAAATGTTTAACTGACTATTTAAGTAATAATATACAAGAAAGGATAGTATGCTAATGATGATTTTTCTTTAAGAGAGGTATATTATAGTCTGCTAGTACTGCCATAACAAAATATCACAGGCTGGGTGATGAAAACAACAGAAATTTATTTTCTCCCAGTTAAGGAGTTTAGAAGTCCAAGATTAAGATACCTGAAAATTCTTTTTTTGAAGAAACCTCTCTTTCTAGAATGCATATAGAGCCTTTTTTCTGTATCCACATAACCTTTCTTCTGTGTACTCGAGCTGAGAAAGAGCTCTTGTGTCTTCCTCTTCTTAAAGAACACCAGTTCTGTGGATTAAGGGTACCTTTATGACCTCATTTAACCTTAAATACACTCCTTAAATACCCTATCTCTAAGTAGTTACATTAGTGTTAGGACTTCAGAATGAATGTTGGGAGGACATAATTCAGTCCATAATGGGGATTTCATGCCATGGATTCATTTACTATACATTTCTACTTTTCAATACGTTCAATATATATTATCAACAAAATTTTTTCGTAGTATCTTTCATTTGTGTTATGCTGAAAACTATTTACATATCAAATATTTCCCACAAGGAATTTAAAATGTTCATCAGTAGAGACTGGTGAAATAATCTTTCATAATCGATAGCTTGGAATAGTATACAGACATATTTGTTTATTTTTTTTAATTGTGATAAATCATATATAGCATACAATTTACCATTGTAACCATATTTAAGTGAATAGTAATGTTCAGTACATTCACACTCTTGTGCTACTAATCTCCAGAATTCTTTTTATCTTGCAAAACTGAAACTCTTTACCCATTAAACAACTCCCTGTCCCTCTGTCCGCAGACCCTAGTAACCACCATTCCACTTTCTGTCTCTATTAATTTGGCAACTCTAGGACCATATAAGCAGAATCATGCAGCATTTTGTCTTTTTGTGACTGATTTATTTCATTAGTATTGTGTCTTCAAGGTTCATCCATGTTACAGCATGCATAAGAATTTCCTTCTTTCTGAAGGTAGAGTAGCATTCCATTGTATGTATATACCACATTTTGTTTATCCATTCCTCCGTTGATGGGTACTTGGGTTGCATCCACCTTTTTGGCTACTGCAGATAATACTGTTGTAAACATGGGTATACGTATATCTCTGACACCTCACTTTCAGATCTTATATGTATACCCAGAAATTGAATTGCTAGATCATATCGTGATTCTATTTTTAATTTTTGAGAAATCACCATACTGCTTTCTGTAGTGGCTATACCATTTTGCATTCCTACCAACAGTGCACAAAGATTCCAATTTCTGCAAATCCTTGCCAACACATTATTTTCTGTTTTTCTTTCTTTTTATATGTTAGCCATCCTAATGGATATGAAGTGAGTAACTCATTGTTTTTATTTGCATACTAATAATAATGATTATCTTTTCATGTGCTAATAGGCTATTTGGCTTTTTGGGGTGATTTGTCTTTTTTGGCAAAATGTCTGTTCAAGTTGTTGCCTATTTTTAAATTGGGTTGTTTTTTGTTGTTGAGTTGTAGTTCTTTATAGAGTCTGGATATTAATCCTTTATTAACTGTATGATTTGCAGATATTTTCTCTCATTTCATAGTTCTGTGTCCTTGGATGCACAGAAATGTTTAATTCTGATTTAGTCCAATTTATCTGTTTTTACTTTTGTTGCCTGTGATTTTGATGTCATATCTAGGAATCATTGCCAAGACCCATGTCATGAAACTTTTCCCCATGTTTCCTTCTAAGAATTTTATAGCTTTAGCAATTATGTTTTTTATTTATGTTGAGTTATTTTTGTGTATGATGTAAGGTAAGGGCCCAACTTCATTTTTTTGCTTGTGGATATTTAATTAAACCATCACAATTTGTTGAGAAAACTGTCCTTTTCCCATTGAGTGGTCTTGGCATCCTTGTGAAAGTTCAGTTGATATCTGCAAAGGTTTATTTCTGGGTGCTCTATTCTGTTCCATTGATCTGTATGTCTGTTTTTATGCCAGTACTGCATTGTTTTGATTACTACAGCTCTGTAGTAAGTTTTGAAATCGGGATGTCTAGACCTCCAACTTTCTTCTTTTCTAAGATTGTTTTTTGCTATTTAGAGTCCCTTGCGATTTCATGTGAATTTTAGGACAGATGTTTCTATTTCTACAAAAAAACACTGTTAGGATTTTGATAGGGATTGCATTTAACCTGTAGATCATTTGGGTGGTTATTGACATCTTAACAAGTTTTAGTCCTTCTCTCCTAGAAAAGCATTATCACTTGCTCTGTATTTTGTGTTCTCAGCTTATCTATAATTTGGATCAACTATGGGCCAAAACATCTTGACCTTGATTTAAAATTTCTAACTTTTGCTTTCACTAGGGGAAGGTTTTTCTTAATAGATTTTTTTAAATAAGACACAACAATCAATAACTGCTTTTTAAAAAGTGCAAAATGCAATCATAGGGCCCCATGAGAAGGAGTCAGTAGAGGAGAAGTGAGGAAGAAGAAAAGATATACTCACTGAGACCAGCAGGATCCTGGAGTGTTCATTTCATCCTGGAAGCATCCATTTCAATATAAGGGTCTGCCTGGGGATTCTCTGAGGACATTCTGTTCATCAGAGGTCCTGGAATCCGGGACAGAAGGCCAAGATCAGCCCAGTTTTACATCACGTTCATGGAATCCCCATGTAGATAAAGGGGTGGGTCTGGGAATTTCCAGGGGGCTCCTCTGTTGATCTGGTCACCAAAGAGTTATATTAGGTCTGTCGTGAGTCACCATTTCTAATCCTGCTTGATGTATCTCTCTCTTTGGAAATGTAATTTATCTAGTGTGTCTCAACAGAAATTTTAAACTTTGTGATTAATTATTCTCACATAAAGGACAAAACTTTTTTCTTTAATAACTAAATCTATTAGATTTAACTCAACCATGGTAGCTGAAATACTTTCTAGGCTATGTTCAGTTTTGAAATGTAACTTGGGTTTCATGACAAAATACTTTGTTTAAGTCTGCTTCGTCTTTGTGTACATTCCTTTATTTAAGAGTAAAGATGCAAGATTCTGAACTATAGTATCTGACAGACTATGTGTACCCCACCTTAATTTCTCATGTAATTAGCTCAGTGCTCACCATTGTCAGAAGTTCATACACATTGCCAACAATAAGAAGGGAGCTTAATAAAGTACGGTCTGCCCATATCCACTCCAGAGAACCAAGCAACTACTAAAAATTATCATTTGAAGATTATGTAATAACATGGGAAAATGCATATGATGAAAGTGGAAAAGAAAGGCTAAAAAGAACCCTATATATGTAAATTCATTACTATTGCTGTATTTAAGGAAAAAAAAAATTGGGGGCAGTAACATTTATTAACAAGAATTACATAGATTCCAGGTGTACAATTCTATAGTGCATTGTCAACTTGTTGTATAATAGTTCACCACCTAGTAAGAAAAAATTTTAATGGAAAAAACTGTGGAAGGAAATACTTCAGAATTCTAATAATGGTGTTATGAAGTTGATGACATCGATTTTTTTTTCTCTTTATTCAAATTTTTTCTAATGTAATTATAGATTATTATAAAAACTTTTTAAAATACATGTGGCCAACATGGTGCTGAACATATTTACTTGGCTAGTGTAAGGTTATAGAGTGAGACCCTAATTTCATACCATCAATTGTAATGTCAGTCTTTGTCTCTCTTTATCAAGGAGTCCACATACCAGGTTAACTTTTGTTAATACTTATGTATGAATAAATGAATTTATATAGCATGCCTTTCTTAAGCAGTATGTGAAAAATATTTTTAAAAGATGAATTTTGCTCTTACATATATTTCTATGAAAATAATTTTGCCCTCTGTATATAATAAAACTCCAGCCTTTTGTGAGTTTAACTGCCTCTAAAAGTAAAGATTTGTTTGGAATAGGGAATAGGAAATGATTTCCAGCTTTTGAAGGACAGAACATATAGAGTTTATGATGGCTTACATTTTCATAAAGTCAGGTTAACCCAACATACATGAAGATAACTGTTAATTATCTAATGCTGTCCAAGTAGTTCTTAATCAGTAAACAGGCACAGGAGCTCAAACTCTGGAGCCAGACCACTTGTGTTCAAAACCTGGCTCTTCCTGTCTGAGTGACCATGGACAAGTGACCTATCCTCTCTAGGATTCAGTTTCCTCATCTGTCAAATGGAAATAATAATAGTACCTACTTCATAACATTATAGCAAAGATCAAATGTGTCAATATATGAAAATAGTGTCTGGTACATAAGTAATATAAGTGTTGGCTACTTTTACAATTTTTCTTTTTTTTTTTTTTTTTTTATGTGGGTAGTTCCCTGGCTGGGAATCGAACCCAGGCCGCAGCATTGACAGCGCTGAAGCCTAGCCACTACACCACCAGGGAACTCCCTACAATTATTAAAATTATTATTAACTGAGAAATTCTTTAATGTGTTTATATTTTAGATGGTTGACATAGATAAGAAACAGAATTTGGAAGATAAAAAAACCCAAGCACTGACTGCAGATGGTGAGGATAATGAGCTAATTGAGCAACAGAGAAAGATATTTTCTTTAATGCAGGAGAAAAATGAACTACAACAAATGTTAGAGAGTATTACAGCAGAAAGGGAACAATTAAAGACTGACCTGAGGGAAAATATTGAAATGGTAAGAGTTAGCACTGTATAATTAGCAATATGTTTTTGCCTAGTATGTTTTAGATTTTTACAACTCGATTGAAGACAAGTTTATATGCAAGTGTACAGTCTGGTGACTTTTGACAAATGTCCCTACCTGTGTTCCCTCCACCCCAGTCAAGATATAGAAAATTCCAATCACCTCAAAAGTTTCCTCATACCATGACCCACTCAATCCTAACCTCACCCTCTGCACCAAATAGTCAGTGTCCTGATGTTTCTTCACCTTAGATTACTTGGTCTCTTCCTGAACTTCATACAAACAGAATCATACAGCACATATACGCTTTTGCGTTTTTTTGCCACGCTCCTTTTTCATGTGGGGCAGTGTCCCGTTGTATGAATATGCCACAATTTGTTTAGCCTTTCTCCTATTGATGAAAATTTGAGTTATCTCCACTATTTGGCTATCTTAAATAAAGCTGCTATAACCATTGTTACACAGACCTTCATATAAACATATGCTATTCATTTCTCTAGTGTAAGTATCTAAATGGAATAGCTGGGAGGTGTATATATAACTTGATGAGAATTTACTAGACTGATTTCCAAAGTAGTTGTACAATTTTACATTCCCATTAGCAAATAAAGAGGATTCTGATGGCTCCTCATCCTCCCCAACTCTTTATATTATTGGTAGTTTTAATTTTAGCCATTATATTGAGTGTGTACCTCATTGCTTTAATGTCTTTCCCTGATGACTAAATATATTGAACATCTTTTCATATGCTTATTACTCATTGTGTATTTTTCTATAAATTATCTGTTTTTTCAGTGATGAGTTGTGGATTTTAGTAAACACTTTGTCATATTTTGCTAAATTTGTTCCTAAATATTTCTCTTATTTATGCTATTATAATTTTTTAATTTCATCTCTACCTTTTTATTGTTAATGTTTGCCAATATTTTCACACCTACATTAGTTTCTGTTTCTATATTTAGGGGCAATATAATGTGTGTAGATTGAAATTAACATTTTGGGAAGTTTGCTGTGGATCACAGTAGACCCTGACCTTTTGTATAATTTTTTACGTTGTTTGAATTGTCTGTTTGATCAAAAGAGCTAAATGTAAATAAGAATACAGACAAATTAGCACAGGATGGCTGCCATTTTGAGCATGCTATTAATCAGAGCCCAAACCAAAGCCAGTTTAGCACACAAAGAGCCTGTAACTGTGCTTCATCATCATGTGATGAAAGCTTAGTCTCTTTTGGCGTAGGGGTAGTAAATGAGCAAACCCCTCACAATAGAATGCCTACTCCAGTTCTAATTCTCATGATAGGAATGTAAGTTGATCAATAAAGAAACATGTAAATAAGCAAATCCTTGACATATACATAATTATAGAGACTTTCTTTTTAAATTAGTCTTCTTTTATGTAGTTTGTAAAGATTTCTTCATTTTTAAACTGTGGTAAATGCTGATTTTTACTTGATTGTATTAATGTAAGATAGTAATATTTTAATCTCAACTTTTAAAATTCTAGACCATTGAAAATCAGGAAGAATTAAGAATTCTTGGAGATGAACTTAAAAAGCAACAAGAGATAGTTGCACAAGAAAAGAACTGTACCATAAAGAAGGAAAAAGAAATATTTAGAACCTGTGAGAAACTCGCAGAAGTTGAGGAAAAACTAAAGGAAAAGGTTATTTTTAAAGTTACCTTCCTGGTCATTTTTCCTAAGTTGTTGTGTTTCATTTTCTTTTGTTTTTAGTAATAAATTTTGATTCTGGCAGACCCACATTCTGTAAATAGCATGTACCTCTCTAATGAACAGATTTTAATGCTAATATTTTGAAGAGTCTCAACTCATACTGAGATCTTAACTAACATTTTTTGTGAAGATTATATTATCCTAGAGTCTTTAAATGAGAGAGGGGCTTTGAATCATCTAAACTAATCATATGACATATTTATTCATAAAATATTCATTGAGCACTACCACGGGCCAGGCACTGTTCTAGGTACTTGAGTTACATTCGTCCACAAAACAAAGATCATGCCCTTATAGAAATGTAATAGTCATTCTCTGAAATATAAGATTTATCACTATTACCATTTCTTAGATATTTGCAATTTCCTTGCAATTTTTTTATAGAAGTAAGGTGCTGTTGTAATATTTATAGAAGAGCTAAGACTCTTGTAACAATTGTACTGCCCAAGTAATTCTAAAATACACCCACTGAGATGTTTCTGTATGTTCAAAGAGCAACGCCACATGCATTATAGATAATATATTGTCATTTTCATTGTGCTTCTGTGGATTGTTTTTTTCCTAATATGTATTCTCTCAATTCTCATTCCTTTCTCTATAAACCTCATTGAATTTATTAAAACCATATGTCTGCTTCATACTCCTAAAGAAGTGAAATCAATAGCCTTATGTAAAAGTTAACACCTCATCGTTTATTTGGGCCACCTCATAAGGACTTTATTGGAAGTGAAAATAAATTACCCAAAAAGTTTTTGAGAGAAGAATAATTAGTTATTTGGTAGCTATATATGTATATTTTATTAGACTTTTCTTTTTCAATGTTTCTCATTTTCATTTTACCTGTTTGATTAACCTAGTGACACTACATTACTTTCCCAGGGCTTCTGTATCAAATTATGATAAATTTGGGTTAAAACAACAGAAATTTATTCTTTCACAGTTCTGGCTCCTAGAAGCCCAAAAGCAAGGTATAGGCTGGGTCATGCTCCCTCTGAAGACTCTGGGGAAGAATCCTTCCTTGCCTCTTGCTATTGTTGGCTCCCAGCTCTCCTTGGTTTTCCTTGGCTTGTAGCTGTATGCCTTGGGTCTCTGCCTCCATCCTCACTTGGCCTACTCTATGTCTCTGTGTGTCCTTTTCTGTCTTTTCTAAGGACACTGTCATTGGATTTAGCACCCACCCTAATCCAGTAGGATATCTTCTCAATCCTTAACTAATTGCATCTGCAGAAACCATATTTCCAAATGAGATCACATTCCGAGGTTTTGGATAGACTTGAATTTTGGGTAGGACACTATTCAACCCACTACAGATACCGTGCCTGGAAAGTTACTTTAATTTTAATGCTGCTTGTCTCTTTAACTGGAGTAGTAGGCAGGGCTCTGGTAATGATTATTTCAGTTTGGTAAAGTACAATTTACATAAGAATTTTAAGTGGATATAGGCAAAATGGTAATTATAAAAATTGTACTTCTTAAGAGCCAACAACTCCAAGAAAAAAAGCAACAACTTCTTAGTGTACAAGAAGAGATGAGTGATATGAAGAAACAGATGAATGAAATGGAGAATTTAAAGAATAAATTAAAGAACCAAGAATTAACATTGGAACGCCTGGAAACAGAAAATCTAGAGTTGGCCCAGAAACTTCATGAAAATTACGAAGAAATGAAATCCATAACCAAAGAAAGAAATGATCTGAAGGAATTACAAGCGTCATTTGAAACCGAGAAAGATAAACTTAAAGGATACATAAAGGAAATTGAAGTTACGGTAAGTCAGACCCTTTTCTTTAATTTATTAAATGTTTCTTTAAAAACTGAGTCCTTTGGAAAGGAGGGGGCAGTGTTGGGATGATGCTATTATAATATTAAAACTTCATTTGTTAATAAAGGGTCTAAAAGCGAGAGAAGAACTAAAAATTGCTCACATGCAACTAAAAGAACACCAAGAAACTATTGAAGAACTAAGAAGAAATGTTTCTGAAAAGACAGCTCAAATAATGAATAGTCAGAAGGACCTAGAAAAATCCAATACTGAATTACAAGAAAAGGTTTGTCTTTTCTTCCTTTCCTCTTGTCCCTTCTTCCTTTCTTTCTCCTTTGAAGGAAAGATAAGCAGTAAGTTAGTGACTAAGTGGTATAAGGCTCATTCATTTATTGGGTGGTATTTGGTGAGTGTGTAATCTGGCAAGTAAAGTCCTAGGTTATAGAAATAAAAAGGTACAAGGTGGGCAAAACCTCTGTGATCACATAGTTTACTTTATACTGGAAAAAGTTAACTAATAAATAAGCAATCAAATGAGCAATATAATTTGAGATAATGGCCAATGCTATAGAGAACATGCAACATTGGGATAACTGGACCAACCCTTGTTAAAAACTTACTACACTGCTAAGACTAGAAATGGAAAAGTTCAAGTTGTCCGACAGACTTCAAGAAAGTCATGAGGACATGAAATCTGTAACTAAGGAGCGAGATGACATACAGAGGCTGCAAGTTCTTCAATCTGAAAGCGACCAACACCAAGAAAACATGAGAAAAATCAGAGCTAAAGTGGGTTGCATCCTTTCCTCCATGTTATGTGTGGTTGGTTGGTTGGTTGGTTGGTTGATTGATTTTAGTATTTTGTAAGCATATATTTTTGTAGAAACTAAACCTTTGGAAAAAAAGAGAATGAAATCATTATGATGTTTGTTTAAGTTCTTACAATTTCCTCTATTAATAAAGCACTTAGAAACCGAAGAGGAACTTAAAGTTGCTCATTGTCGCCTGAAGGAACAGGAGGAAACTATTGATAAGCTGAGAGCGACTCTTTCAGAGAAAGAAACTGAACTATCAAGCTTTCAGAAGGAATTAGAAAGAGCCAATGATGAATTACAGAAAAAGGTAAATTAGGGGTAAAGGAACACTGGAGTAAACCTGAGGGAGGTAGCTAACTGAATTACCAACAACTACTGTTTGCATACTAAATTGTTTGGAACAGCATCCTTGGTTTTTTGTCTTAAAAAAATATACACACAAATACACATATATATGTACATGTATGTACATATACACACATATACAAACATTTTATGCAATGTGTATATATTTTTTGGCTATTATCATTATTTAAGATGCAGGAGCTTCAGGAGAAACAGGAACCATTTATTTGCTTCAAAGGAATCAGTGAGACTCAGGAAAAAATGGGTGAACTGGAGCAATTAAAGGAGCAACTCAAAGCCAAACATTCATCACTAGAAAGGATAGAAAGCGAGAGACTCAAATTAACTGAGAGACTTCAGGAAAGTCAAGAAGAAATAAAAATTATAATTAAAGAAAGAGATGAACTGAAAAGGGTGCAGGAGGACCTTCAAATGGAGAGAGACCGACTCATAGAAAACAGTAAAGAAATTATAACTGAAGTAAGTTTCCCTCTTTTAATGTGTTTTGGGTACAAACCTAATTGACAGTGGTAATGAGGATGTTCACTACTAAGTTTTATTAATTTTTCCTCCAATCATAAAGGGACAGAAAATCAAAGAGGAACTTCTTCTGAAGGACTCCCAAGAAACTGTCAGCACAGGGAATATTTCAGAGAAGACAGATCAAGTAGTAAACATTCAGAGAGATTCAGAAAGTTCAGATGCCGAATTACAGGAAAAGGTAAGTCTTGTTTTGTTAAATTGGAAAATAGCATCTGATTGTTGGGTCCCTCATATCCCTATGGAAGAAAACAGTACATACATTAGACTAAATGTAAAGATGATTGACTTAATTTAGACACAGATCTTTTCCTTTCAAAACTCTACCTGTGTCTTGACTTGTTTCATTATTTTCTCAGATTCAAGAATTTCAGGAAAAAGAACACCAGCTTCTTAAGATAAAAGCTGTAAGTGAGACTCAAGAAAAAATGTGTGAAATGGAATATTTGAAGAAGCAACTTGAAACCCAAAAGGCAACTCTGGAAAATGTAGAAATGGAGAACATAAGGCTATCTCAGAGACTCCATGAAAACCTTGAAGAAATGAGGTCTGTTACAAAAGAAAGAGATGACCTTAGGAATACGGAAGAGACTCTCAAAGTGGAGAGAGACCAACTCAAGAAAAGCCTACAAGAAAATGTAATTAGAGTGAGTTACCATCTTTCCCCCATTTAGTAAATATGACATCGTGTCCCGGAAGAACCATGGGCAATAGGGTCTGTGAGAGTATAAAATTGGTACAACCTTGGGGAAGGTTGGGGGGGAGGAGGATTTTTTCTTAATACTTACAAATATTTTAGTAAATTTATTCATTGACCCAAAAAGTTCAGTTGCAGCTATTTATCCTGCACGCATTAACACAGTTGTGTAAAGGTATTTGTAGAAAAATATTCATTGCAGCAAGTTGCAATAACAAAATAAAGCAAAAAATTTTTAAAAAGGAAAAGAAAGAGGAAAAATTCTGTCTGTTAGTAAGAAACTGCTTGCATTCTATCCAGACTGTGGAATCCTAAGACACAGACAACAGATACGTGCAAGCTGTGGTGCTGATTGGAAGTGTCCTGATAGGAAAAGGGTAAATTGTGGAGTGGCACATCCAGCATGTATGTTAGCGTGTACGCATAACATCCGAAAATAACTTAGAGAATGGCCACTAGGAGGCAAAAGGAGGGAGGGGAAGTATTTTTCCACACATTGTTTGAATTGTATTACTTTGAATATGTCATTTTTCTTTCTCTAATAATAAAGGACCTAGAAAAACAAGAGCAACTAAGAATTGCTCACATGCATCTGAAGGAACACCAGGAAACTACTGCTGAACTCAGAGGGATTGTTTCAGAGAAAACAGATGAAATATCAAATATGCAGATGGATTTAGAAAACAAAAATACTGTCTTAAAAGCACAGGTATTTTTTTTAAAGTTGTTACCTAACTAATGGAATTTGAATAAAGTCGTTAATATAATGAAACAGGACATGAATTAGCCTAAAATTAAAGACAAGTTGAGATTTGTACCTAATAATTTAGAAATTATTATTTAGCTTTTATCAATGTCTATATCTTAATTTATTGTCTGATTATCTCAAGATTCAAGAACTTCAGGAGAAAGAGCATCAACTTCTTAAGGTAAAAAATGACCTCAGGGAAAATATGTATCAAACAGAGCAACTGAAGAGGCAATTGGAGGTGCAGAACTCAACCCTGGAAAGTTCAGAAACAGAGAAATTAAGGTTGACTCAGAAACTTCATGAAAACCTTGAAGAAATAAAATATGTTACTAAGGAAAGAGATAGCCTAAGAAGACTGGAGGGAACCCTCAAAATGGAGCGAGACCAGCTCAGAGAAAGCCTCAGGGAAACAGAAGCTAAAGTAGGTT
Organism: Lyroderma lyra; assembly: GCA_004026885.1. Taxonomy (NCBI): domain Eukaryota; kingdom Metazoa; phylum Chordata; class Mammalia; order Chiroptera; family Megadermatidae; genus Lyroderma; species Lyroderma lyra. Next base: position 26,034 of record PVJL010008249.1, read on the forward strand.
GTTTTCCTGACACCAGTGAACCCTTCTTTGATACAAACATACACAGACACACACATAAACAACAAGGTGGTTCATTGCAGCAATTTGTAAAAAATAGGAAACAATTTAAATGTCCATCATAAGGAAACTGAGTAAATAAATATGAGCAATATGTCAGATTACTACACAACAGGTTTTTTAAAAAAATAAATAGATTTGAGTGTTCCAGTTTGGAAGCCCAAAATAACTGTTAGCGGGAAAAGCAAGCTGCACAATGGCATGTATACGACGTGTTTGCTCTGAAAAGTAGGAACAGGTCGTGGGGCAGGGGGGGACAGGAGAAGGAAAGCTTATCACTTTCTAAGATGTAGGGTAAGAAGTGACTTTTATTATTTTTACTGAGGAAATATATCACTTTCATTAAAAAAATACTAGTTAACATTAAGATGTCAGTGTTCCTAAAATTTCTCTAATGACAAAGGACCTGGAAAAACAAGAGAAACTAAGAATTGCTCACATGCATCTGAAGGAGCATGAGGAAATATTGATGAACTCACAGAGATTGTTTCTAAGAAGACAGATGAAATATCAAATATGCAAACAGTTTAGAAAATGCAAACACTAAATTATAAGAAAGTATACTGCGGGAAGGGAGGTTTGATTGGCTAGCTGATCTGTTTGTGCCTAAAATCCATTGAGGATGTAAAATGGTTTAGCCAGATTGGAATGCAGCTTGGCAGTTTTTACTAACATTAAACATATACCTACCTATGGCTCAGCATTTCTCCTCCTCGGGTATGTACCAAAGAGAAAAGCATACATACTTCAATATAAAGATATATACAAGAATGTTCACAGCAGCTCTACTCATAACAAAAAATTGAAAACAACTCAAGTGCCTGTCAATAGGATAAATACATTGTGATTTATAAGATCAAAAGCAGGCAAAATTCATCTAGGATGATAAAAGTCAGCGTAATGGTTAGTTGTAGGACAGGACATGCAGCAACTTTAGGCATGTTAGAAAGTTTCTATATTTTAATCTGAGTTATAAGTACATAGATGTGTGTGTGTGTGTGTGTGTGTGTGTGTCCAGAATAATTGAGCTATATACACTTAAGAATAGAGCATTTATGTATATTATACCTCAAAAGAAAATTTTCTGTGTGGAATTGTGTATAGTATGGATAAGAGTGACGTGGGAAGATTGTTGCTGTAATCAATCTAGAAACTATTTATCCTTCCCTTAAAAAACATTTGTATCATAACATGTTATTTTTGATCTTCTTAAGATCCAAGTACTTAAGGCAAATGAACATCAGCTTGTTAAGTTAAAAGAAGATGTCAGTGAGACACAGAAAAAAATATCTGAAATAGAGCAATTGAAGAGACAATTGAAGGCCCAAAGTTTAACTCTGAATAAAATAGAGATGGAGAACTTAAATTTGGCTCAGAAACTTCATGAAAACCTTGAAGAAATGAAGTCTGTAATGAAAGAGAGAGATAATCTAAGGAGAGCAGAAGAAAGTCTCAAACTGGAGAGAGACCAACTCAAGGCAAACCTACAAGAAACCATAGCTAGGGTGAGTTGTGTTCTGTCTTCCTATCCAGTACTGTTTTAAATACAAGCAGCTTCCTTCTTTGAAACTAAATGATACTGTTGGTGAAATGTAAATGTTATAACCTTTTAGGGAGACAGTTTGACAATGTCTTATTAAAAATTTATGAGCATATGCATGTGCCACAGCAGTTACACTTTGAGGAATTTATCCTACCAATATAGTCACACATTTGGGCAGAAATACAATAGCATTTACTGCAACATTATTTGTGCTATACAAAATTTAGAAGCAATCCAAGTGTCTACCAATAAGACACTGGCTAAGTGGGGGTTCACCTTCATATAATGCAGTATTAAGCATAAGAATGGGGCATGTGATGCTAATTAAAAACAATGTCCCAGTGTATGAAAAGTGAAAAGTAAGTGGCAGAGTTCAACAGGGAGCAGGGCAGGCATGGTTGAGGCTCAGGACAGGAACTTTTACTTTATATCTTGCACTGTTCTAATTTATGGGTGGTGTAGTTGTTTTTCACTGTAAGCATGTATTTTTAAGATTTTGTTTAGTTCATTAAGAAAAAGTGTGCCTTTGTCATATTTCCCAATTTCTTTTGATAATAAAGGACCTGGAAACACAACAGGAACTAAAAATTGCTCACATGCATTTGCAAGAGCACCAAGAAACTATTGATAAATTCAAAGAGAGATTTTCAGTAAAACAACTCAGATTTCAGATATTCAAGAGGATTTAAGTAAATTAATGGTTTGATTTGTTGTTTTTCTGGAGATGTCTATAAACAGTAAAGGATGATGGTGAAACTATAATTTTTCACACAAATAGGGAGGGAATATGCTTATAAAAGAAGCCAAAATATTTTTTTAGAAAAATACCGTTTTAGGGAGTTCCCTGGTGGTGTAGTGGCTAAGGCTTGGGCACTGTCAACGCTGCAGCCTGGGTTCGATTCCCAGCCAGGGAACTACCCACATTAAAAAAAAAAAGAAAAAGAAAAAGAAAAGAAAAAGAAAAATATCATTTTAATTCTTTTAAGTAAAGATTTGTTAAATAAAGCAAACAATCTTTTTTTCAATAACGCTTTTTAAAAGGTGTTTTTTTTGTTTGTTTGTAGTATGTGGGTAGTTCCCTGGCTGGGAATCAAACCCAGGCCGCAGGGTTGACAGCGCCTGCGCCGAAGCCTTAAGCCACTACACCACCAGGGAACTCCTACAAAGGTTTTAAACCAAGTAATATCATTATTCTCAGTGGACAAATATTTGAAAGATTAGATTTATAGAAGACCTCTACATGATGGAATTTTAGGCATGGGCTGTTGTTAGTGAGGTTCAAAGGGAAAAAGGCAAGATGAATATAAAAAAGGAAGTCCTTCTAGTATGACTGTTTACACTGGATATTTTAAAAGTAACAAAATTCAGACAACTAAGAAATTTTATGAAATCTATAGAATTTTTTTCATTCTGGTATATGAAGAATAAAGTGGAAGACAATTATCATTTGCAATCTCAATAGAAATATCGGGTACTTGGAAATCATCTTTATGTTGGCCCTAACTAAATTTATGGAGAAATTTAAATCATTAGCAAATATATTTTGAAGAATTAGTAATTCCTGTAGGTAGTGTAGCGAATAAGATAAACAAATGGAAGGAAACGTTTTGTTTTGTTTTGTTCTTTTAATCAGAAATACAAAATGTAAACAGGGTATGAATTTTTTGTTCCAAGGTGCTGTGAAGAAGATATGACTAGGCCTTGGAACACCATAGGTGATAGTACAGGTGGTTTTGCTGGTATGTTTAGCGGGCCGCAGTAATTCTAATGCAGAGATTTGGAAAAAAGGAACCAGAGATAAATCTAAAACCTCACTTGCAACTATGAAAGTTGCAGGAACAAAATTTATCTCCAAAAAATGTGGTTCTCCCTTCTTTTTTTCCTCTAATGAGGTCACTCACTGTAAGACTTGGGGGTACTATTATTCATTTTCTGACCATTTTTAACGTTTGATTTATAAATACACTATTAAATTTTATTATTGAAACGATATAAAATACGTAATGGAAAAACATGAGTAGACATTACCTGTGAATGTAGTTTTTATAGCTGAAGCCTTGTTTATTTCTTTGTGTCAAAGCAGGATCAACAGAACCACAAAGAGGTAGTAAAATATGACAAGAAGTTATTATGTGATGAAAAACAGCACCTTACAGAAAGCCTCAGAGAAAAGTGCTTGAGGATAAAAGTAAGTGCCCCCTATTAAAATTACAGATGAATTACTGGTACCTTTCAAAGGCCTATGGAATCAAAAGAACCTTTGTGGAATGAATAGATAATGCTCAGTATGTTTCTAAACTTTCTAGTGCAATGTGTGCATATATTCACAATATACATGAGCAAGACAAAGGAGGCTTGTGTTTTTAAGGCCTCACTGGTAAGGTGATATTTGAGCAAATATGAGTACCATACAGGTATCTGCAGGATGAGCAGTCTAGGCAGGGGGAACAGCAAGTGCAGAGCTCTGGAAGCAGAGCCTGCTTGGTGGGTTCCAGGAACAGCAAGAAGGGAGAAAGCTAGTAAGAAATGAGGTCAGAGAGTGAATGGGGAGGAAGCAGGCTGCAGGGCATTAAAAAGAATTTCGGTTTCACTCTGAGGGAGATGGAGATCTATTGGAGATTTTTGACCACGTGAGAGACATAATCTGACTCAGATTTAAAAGTGATGACTGACTGCTGTGTTCAAAATAGACAGAGTGGAAACAAGAAGACCATTTGTAATCTAGGCAAAGAGATGGTGACTCAGCCAAGATGGGTAGCAGTGGAAGTGGTGACAAGTGTTTGGATTCTGTATATTTAGAGAAAAACCAACAAGATTAACTGTTACCCTATTAGAATGCAAGATCCCTAAAGAATTTTTTGTATTGTTTATGGCTATACCACTGAGCACATTCCTGATGGAAGTCAGCATGCTACATATGTATTTATTAAGAGTACAAAGGATTGTGCAGTGCTGCTCCATACCACAATGTGATTTATCCTAAGGCCAAAGGCAGGAAATCCCCTCTCCAACATCCCAGATTAATGAACATCTGTCTAGTTTCTCCTTAACGTATGAAAAAGAGAGCTCATTATTATCAGAAGCCCCTTGTTCTACTGTTTAGCACCCTGAACTAAGCATTTTATTAGGTTATTGTAGCAACTTGAACCTAATGTCTTCCTCACTTACACTCAGACCAGTGTCATTTGAGCTCGTGGCCCCAAGCTGATTGAGTGTCTGTTGCATGCCAGGCACTGGACTTGGTGCTTTTACTTCATGAGATAGGTTTTATTGCTCCATTTATAAACAAAGAAACTGAGGCTCAGAGAGGAAGTTTAGTAATTGCCCAAGGTCACATAGCTAATAAGTTGGTAGAATCAGGATTTGAAGCCAAATCGAAATTTAAAACTTGGGTATGGAAGCATTTTTACAAATATAATTTTTACTTTAACATTTAGTGTGTGTATGTATTTTATAGATTACATAGATACAGATATAGATGTTATATAATATTTTACTTGCTTGCCGTATAGGAAACTCTGTGACAATTATTGTAGTCTTCATTTTATAGCTGAGAAAATGTCTCAATGATTGCCCCAGTCAGGAAGTGGCAGAACTAGAACCTAAATTCTGTGACAAAAGGTTAGAAATCTCAGATTCTAGGTAAATAGAAAGGTGTGAAGAGGCTGTATCAAGCTAGTAAATAGCTTGCTTAATTCTTAGTCACTTGTTTTATTTGCTAACTCACACTGCCTACTGCAAACATAAACCAGCATTCATACCATATGTGCTAGGTTGAATTCACTCAAATTTCTCTTCAGACTTTGTAGATGCTCATTTGAATCATGGATGTTTAAAAGACTAAAAGAAAATGTATTAACATGATAACAGTGGTCATTTCTGGTTTTCTTTGTTCTATTTGTTTAAATCTGTTTAATTTCTACAATAATTTATATTATTTCTATAATCCCAAATCAACCATAACAGTTTTCTATTTTTTAAACACAAAAGTCTTAATTTATTAGTCTCCTACAGAAAATGTTAAATAATAAGTTTTGTTACAATTCTAAGGCTAGAACTATTTATTGTAAAATTAGAATGATTTGTTAAATTGCATAAATTCTAATTTTCTTTAGGAGCTTCTAAAGAGATACTCAGAGATGAATAATCATTATGAGTTCTTAAATGAATTGTCTCTTGACTTGGAGAAGGAGATTGAAACCCAAAAAGAGGTTTCAGTTAAAGTAAAAGCAAACCTCTCACTTCCATATCCGCAAATCAAACACATTCAAAAACTTCTCACTGTAAACCAAAGGTGTTCCATGGAATTCCACAGGGTCATGAAGAAACTTCAGGTACCACCTGTTTAGTATTATCTTCGTAAATATTTGCTATAAATTTCTGTTATGAACTTCAGTGTATTTAAATCCTGATTTGGGATGGGGTTGGCATATTTGCTACTTAGTGTGTTTACTACTGAATTAAAGATTATATGGGTCTAAAAATAGTATGTGCAAGACTGTCAGTGCACCTAGAATCTGGCCATTCAACAAAACCTGAGCTCTCCCTACAGGCCTAGACACTGCTGAAGGTGCTCAAGAGATAAGTACGAACAACATCTCAAGTATCTCATAGTCCAGAGGGTATGACAGGTAGACATAGAAACAGGTAATAAGTGCAGTGATAGAAGTAGATGCAGGTTATATGACATACCAGAAAAAAAGTTAAAGAAGAAAAGACGGTGATGGAAGACAGACTGGTCAATAAAGTTTGGATGGAGTTCATTTGTAGATGATGGACAGCCACTGGAAAGTTAATTTTAAGTGGTGGCAGTAACGCAATCAGATTGCCATTTTAGATATTTCACTACAAAGGAGAAATGAGTCTTCAGGGGATAAGCTTAGTGGCGGAGAGCACAGACAATTGGCAGTTACAGTTGTCCAGATGAGATATTATGCATGATTCTCCTACTAGGGAAGGATTCATAGGGATGGAAAGAATGATAGAAATTTAATTAGCAGTTTAAAATAGTAGGGCCGTGTGACTGATAGTGGAGGTAAGGGAGAAAAGTTTAGGTTGCATCCCAGGATTTGGTCTTAGCCAGGTTTCTGGATAGTGGTGTACCATTAATGACATAAAGGAAAAAAGGAAGAGGAGCAAAGCAGGTGAGGCAGGAAGAAAGATCGGGTATTTAGTTGGAGATGTTTTGAGATAGAAATACATATGATGGAGCATCCAAGCCAAGAAACGAAGTAGGCATTGAGCTGTGAGTCAGAAGTTCGTCAGGAGAAAAGTTAGGACTAAATAAAGATTGGGGATTCATCAGCATATAGGCAATAAATAACACAATTATGTGTGAGTAAGGTCATCCAGAAAGCACAATGGAGCAATAACAGCCTTGGGATAAGAAGAGAACACTGGAAAGGATAAACTTTCAAGAGGCAGCAATGGCAAAGAGAGCAACACATGGGTTTAAGGTTGGAAAAGTCAAAGAGACAGGAGATAACCAAACAAAAGTGCTGTCACTGGGTCAGTGGAAGAGACAGTGTTAAATAATTCAGACAGCCAGAATATGGACTGAAGAGATCCCCTCAGTTTGTTCATAATAGAGCTCATTGGTGACCTTCGTCAAAGCAATTTTAGGTGAGTGGAAGAGGCCAAACTATAAGAGGTTACAGAATAGTGGAAGTTGGGGAAGTAGGGAGCAGATGCTGCCCTACCTAGTTAGATTGCACCTCAGGCTCTGCTAGTCTCTCAGCCTGATGGTCTGTTATCCAGAATTTAATCATAAGGTCCATGCAACATGTAGCATTCAAATTATTGTCATCTTGAGGCCAAACGTCCAAATATGTTTAAGGCATGGCACACCCATTCATTATTGGTCACCAAACCAAGGTAGGCCGAATTTGAAAATGCATCTCAGGTATCTAGCTGGGAAACCTGAGTAATTGGTGTATAATTAACCAAAAAGGGGGCAATAAAGAAAGGTGGGTTTTTTGGGGGAAAAGATTGTGTTGATTTTAAGCATGTTGATCTGAGGTACTTGTAGGACATCTATGAGGTATATTCAGTAAAGAAGTCAGAAATAAGGAGCTAGAAGTTACTCTTCCAAGTTGCTGAGAGGGGAAAAGTGGGGATAGAGAGAGGCTCTTTCTTCTTCATTTATCAGAGGATATAGATAAACAAGAGATGCCATGCCACCTGTAGCCTAAATATGATAAATGTTTTATTTCCCAATTTGTTTCTCTGCAAGTATGTGTTAAGCCATGTTATAATGATAAAGGAAGAACAATATGAATCCATCAATAAATTTGAAATGGCTTTTATTGATGAAGTGGAAAAACAGAATGAACTGCTGATTAAAATTCAGCACCTTTCACAAGACTGTGATGTACCATCCAGAGATATAAGGGATCTCAAATTGAGCCAGAAGATGGATCTACATATTGAGGTATACTTTATTTTAAATGGCTCTAATTAGATTTTAAGCCTTTTTAGCAAGTAGAAAGATAACTTTTCATGTGCTTGGAGGCATTTTCATTTACCAAAGTTAAAATTAGGTTGCACAGCGACAGCTGCCCCAATATAAAGAGTACCAAGTAATAGACTAGCCTCGTTTCAGAACTCCACAGATACAGAAAAACAGACTTAATATCAGCCAGTGAGAATTCATCAAACTCCAAAATAAGTGTCTTCTAAAACTTCCTCAACCTGTGACCAGGAGTCAGAAACATGTTTATTGCACCAACTCCACATGGAACATCCTGCTTTCAGCCAGAACTATGAGGCTGTTATCTAATTCCTAACACATGTAAGGCTTGCTGTATGTGCAGGAAAGCTACATCCAGAAGCAGTTCACATATTGTAATTGTTAGTCATAGATTTATAGTTTTGACAAGTTTTCATTCTAACAGGCAGAATTTGTAGATATGCCTCTGTTATATAGCATATATGCCAAAATTTTATTATTCAAATAACTAGAATAAAGTTTTAAATTAGAATTATATTTCTAATATGACTAGAATAATTAAAACTATATTTACTTCAGAATGCATGTTAGAATGAGGATTCAGTAAGGTATTATTTTCTTCTTTTGATATTTGTATGATATTTAGGTAAAAACTTGCCTAATGTTCAAGTAATTCAGTATTTACTTTTTAACACAGGAAATTCTCAAAGACTTTTCAGAAAATGACTTCCACTGCATAAAGACTGAATTTCAACAAGTACTAAGTAATAGGAAAGAAATGACCCAATTTTTGGAAGAATGGTTGAATACTCATTTTGATATAGAAAAGCTTAAAATTGGCATCCAGAAAGAAAACGATAGGATTTGTCAAGTGAATAACTTCTATAATAACAAAATAATTGTAAGTAATACCTTTTATCGTTCTTTTTGTAGTTGTTTGTTTTACTTTTTCTACCTCATTCTTAAAAAGACTTAGAGACACTGGATTTTAAATGTTTTATTTATTTGTTATGCTTTGTGAAAAAAAACCGCCTATGTAAAGCACATTCTTCTTCTATTATGCTTCCTTAAGATACTTAAGTATACCAATTTATACTTGTAAAGAAGGTAACAAAATCTGGGGGTGTAATAGTTTTCATTTGTGAAATCTAAATCCCCTTGCCATTCTCCTTTCCTGTCTCCCCTTTCACTGCGTCTGCAGGAACTAAGCCTCTTTCAGGGCTGCAGGCAGCAGCTGTGGAGAGCCACATGCAGGCCTGGCGACCTACTTCAGTAAGGCCTCTGCTTTTCGTCTCCGTGGGTCACTATCATACATGCTGATCCTTCAACTTGGGATTCAGAAATGTGGATTGTATCATTGTTCCCAAGGTGATCGGCCCTAGTAGACAGATTCATAAAAACTAGCATTGCTTAAGATCAGTTTATTAATTGGTTTTACTCTCCACTGATCAGAATATTAATGTTTCTTCCTGAAGTAATCCCTCCTTCATACACCTGATAAAATACGTAATAATCAGAAAGTTGCTTATCATATATATATATATATATATGCACAGGGAACTAGGTTACTATTACAGCTTCTAAAATTGGTGTTCTATTCTATGTGTTTGGGTAGTTCTTTCCTGACATCTGGAAACTATACTTAAATCACATTGAAACATAGATAATGTTCAATGGAGAATTAATCCCATTTGTTGATTACCCAAAGCTAGCAAAACAGTGAATGAACTTTAAAAAAAAAACTGTCCACAATTACTAGAGAAAAGTATAAAACCAATGTTTAGATAAGAATCTCTATATAATTCAGTTTTTCTTGTATTATTGAGGGCACAATTATGATTGCAAAGTAAGGATTTCTATCATGCAAATCAGCATGGACATGTGGCTTCTTTCAGCCCCTGAGAGGAGGAATTGGTGACTTGTATGGTATGAGGTCGGTAGTCCAGGGCCAAGGAGATGCCCGGGTGCCAGCAAGAATACAACTAAGTTAGGATCCAAGTTTGATAGAAAGACCAGAAAGCCACAGAGAGGGTTGTACGTAAGACCAGTAAGGCATTTATGATAAGAGCAAAAAGAACATCCCATAGGAATTAGGAAATAAAAAGAATGATATGAGTAATTTCTTAGTTAGTTAGCCTTCAAAGTAAAAGACGGTATTGATTTCTTATTCCCTGTACAGAAATGTAAGGTTTTCAGATTAATTCCTGAAAGCCAGTGAATTCTTTTTTCCTGTTAATACTGAGGTTTGTAATGAAACAGGAAAATTGATTGTTGTTAAGTTTACTGGGTATGCTCCGCTATTAGATGTCAGTTAATGTTTTGTTAACAGCCATCACATAAATAAGGACTTGAACCTCAAAATCTTCTTCTTATGTTAGGACTGATCTAATAGTGAGATTATCATCTGAAAATCAATCTGAATCCTCTCCATTCCTTATTCTTTTATTCTCATCATCAACATACAGCACTTTCTGAAATTTCAGAAACTTTCTTTTAGTTTCTTCACATACTGTTCTAGAATGTTCTGAAACTGAATTTCAACATAAACCTTATCCTGAAATTCTAATATTTTTCATAGTGGTTTTTAAAAAACAATTTAATTCATTTTAGAACTATAATGATATTTTTATTACTCTGTAGGCTATAATGAATGAATCAACAGAGTTTGAGGAAAGAAATGCTACATTGGCCAAAGAATGGGAATGTAACCTGAAATCAATGAAAGAGAAAAATGAAAAACTGTTTAAAAACTACCACACTTTGAAGATCTCTCAGACACATGGTGCCCTTGCTAATCCTACTACACAAGATGATACGAACCTTCATGTCACATCAAAAGCCACACAACTAACCACAGAGGTATGTAATTGTTTATATTTTTTAATTTGCAGCTTCATCACAGAGGCAAAGATATAACTTCCACGTATAACATTTCTGAGCAGAATTATAGTATTGAATGTATTTACTAAGAAACATGAGCTATCTTTGTGTGTGTTTAATGGACTTGTTTTTTAACTGTAGTTCTGTTAACACTGTCACTAACACAAAATAATTATAAAGCTAGACATTAGATAAGATCTTCCCTTTGGATTATATCTCATAGCTTAATTTGAATAATAGATATATATGCCAGTTAAGGCATTCTTGCCCTACATTATAAATTTCCTAAATCATGTGACTGTCTATTAAACTATAATCTTTGGATGCAGACCTAGCTTGGAGGGAAAGAGCAATTTCACTCTTCTCCAATTTGCACTGATTCGTATTTTAATCAAAATAAAAATGTGAGGCTAAAACTATAACATAGGTTAATGATGCTGATTATTAACCTGTGTCCAAAAATTAGTATATTATTTGAATAATCCAATTACTTTAGTAACTACCCTTACTTGGGAGTCTGTAAAGCAACATGCTGTTTTATTTTGTTAGCCTAAGAAATGACTTAATGGAAAACTCAAAAGTACATTTATCATTTTTATCAAAATAAATACTTACAAATCATCAGCCACTAGTTTGATAATTACCATTGGAAACTTGAAGAACCAGAGTATACAGTTTATTGATTTGCTGATCACTACAGACCTCAATCAGATAGTACAGATGAAAATAGTGGAACTATGAAACCCACCTACCAAAGCAATACGACAAAGAAGCAGAAGGAAATTCCATCTTCAATGACCCCAGGAAAAATACCCTACCAGATAATAAAATATATGCTCTTGTTTGGTATTTACACCAAATTAGAGTAGCAGAGAGTAGTTGGGTTAATGATAAGGGAATAGACAAATAGAGCAATGGAACAGAATAGAGAATTCAGCAGTACACCCAAATTAGTATGAGAATTTAGTATATGAGGATGATAACATTCAGCTCATGGGGAAAAGATAATTTGCTTAATTTGATACAAAACAACCAGATAGCCATCTGGCAAAAAATAGGTCTGATTTTTACCTCATTCATTAAACAAAAATAAACTCTAGGTGGGCTGAAAATGAACAGACATTCTCCAGGAAAACCTGCATGAATATGCATAGAATAATCTAATAAGCATGAATAAATTCAGGTATTTTTGTACTTGGAAAAACTGGAAATGGCCTAAATGTTCAGTAGATGAGTTAACTTAATTATGCTGTTTTCATGAAACAGGATGTACAGTATATACAGCCATGAAAACAAAGCTGTAAGCAAATCTGTGTTTGTCAATAATGGAAAGATCCAGAAAATAAATTAAGTTAGAAAGAGAGAACTATATGTTTATCATGTTTCTGTTGAGTGTATGACTGACTGTTTTTATATATGCTTAGTTATGCATGAAAAATTTCTAGAAGGATACACTTGAAAGTGTTTCATAGTCATTGCTTTAGGGTCAGCTGAGGGTCTAGGTGGGAAAACTTACTCTTTATTATATGCCTTTGAATTTTTCCACCTTGTATTTTTGAATTTAAAATCTAGATAATAAAAATAAAGATACATTATGTATATTACTTGAGTCAATTAACAAAGGTACTTTCTTTAAGTAGTATTAATTTAAAATGTGAGTGCTGATTTAATATGCTTAACACTGCTAATCAGTAAATAAAATAAATACTAAATATTATAATGTAAAATTTGGACATTTTTAATCCAAAATCATCAGCTTCTAAGTGAGAAAATAATACATGTGTAAACTGAGTAGCATTTGGCTTGTCTTCTTTGCTATCTTTTGTGTAAGGCCATCTGTGAAGAATTGATACCTATGTATGATCATCTTTTTCTTAAACTTACATAATGTAATTGTCTTTATGACAGACCTTATATACGTGTGCTTTTTCTGATAGAAAATTCAAGAGCTAGAAACTTCACTACTTGAAGCTAAAGAAAGTGCTATGCATAAGGAAGGCAAAATTATAAAGATGCAGAAAGAACTTGAGATGACTAATGACATAATAGCAAAACTTCAAGCGCAAGTTAATGGATCAAATAAACGCCTTGAAAAAACAAAAGAAACGCTCCAAGTACTTCAGGTAACTTAAATTCATTTTATAAATAAACGGGTTTTATTTTTACTTATACTATTGAATTTGGCAGATCATTTGGGACTCTAATCTTTTATTTCAACTTCCTATTTCCTATGTATGTCTCAAATTCAGTACTCAAGCTTTGAAAAATTGAGTGACAACTTAGAAATGAAATACAGGAGTATATTTTCATGCAAAATAATGATATTTTTATTTTTCTAGAAAAATTATTTTTCAAAGACATATAGATATTGTTCTTTATAGTATAAGATGTATATTTTTTTAAATGCTTCTTATCTAAGTATTTTAACACTCCTTATTAGATAAGTACATTTTAAAATCCTCTTTTTTGGCATGTAATCCCCATTAGAAAGAACAGTCATTTCAATGACTGCTTTTTCACGTCACATCCTCATTCATCTCATCCTTAGCACTCCCTTTCATTTTAGCCCCAGCTACTGCTCACACTTCTGCTACTTGAGTCCAACCCCAATAGACTTTTAAGTTTGCTGTACCAGCTCCAGCATCTCTTCATTCCAGTTAAAATTAGGAACAAGTCAAGAATGTCTGCTCTTTTCATTATTTAACAGTCATTCAATAAGACAGTATCAATTAACCAGGTTTATGTGTGTGTGTGTGTGTGTGTATGAACAATTATTTTTCTCTAAGTAAAAAGTAGGTGTATTTATGTCAGTGGATTGAACCATCTTTGAATACAAAATACCCCAATGAAGCTATGTAATACTTTGTGCCTTGAATTCAGTTCTAGTTTTATATTGTTGTTCTGATATCTTTTTGTTTCATTTTCCTGATTATCTTTGTCTACCTATTTATTTTCAACCTTTATGTTTCATTTTGTTTATATCATTTTTAAATTGAGAATTTGTTTTAAGAAATAAAAATATGTTCTCTAATTATATATTAGCTTCCAAGAACTTCAAATATACTTCACATGAATATTTCTTATTCATTCTTGCGTTAAACTTCATAACTTTTTTGCTTTTCATATATTTAGATTAAATGCCCCTACCAAATAAAGGCTACTCACACCTCCTTGAAACTGCTGTAATAGTATTTTATTTTTCTTTCCTCTAAAAAATTTAGGACAAAGTTGCTTTAGGAGCTAAACCCTATAAAGAAGAAATTGAAGATCTCAAAACAAAGCTAGTGAAAACAGACCTAGAGAAGATGAAAATTGCCAAGGAGTTTGAGAAGGAGTATGTCTTTGTCTTAATTGAACATTACTTTAATAGCTTAATTATATTTTAAATGATATAAATTTCTTTGCATTAGTAAACTTAAAATATCAGAAAGTATTGTTATTGCTTTTTAAAATTAATACAAATATCCACAGATTTTAAATTTATTAAATTCTAGTTACATATAGAAAGATTTTTAAAATAAGCAAAATTCTGATCAGTTACTAACACAGTATGTCTTTGGATGCTTCTTGCTTAATCATATATAACAGATTAAAAATGGCCTTTTTATGCTTGACAGTAATGATAAGAATGTATGTGTAGTGGTTCTCTCAATTTCATGTGTTCTTTCTATTATGTTTTGTGTAAAGGTTGTATTTTCTTGGAAAATATGGTACTTTAGTGCCCAAGAGATCATATCCTCTTTTTATTGATTTTTCTATACATACTATTGTACTTAATAGCATACCTGAAATTCTTTGTAGTGTAGCATAATAAAAAGAACATTAAACAGAGTCAGGGAAACCAAATTAAAAATATAATGTTGCCACTTATTAATGTATCACTTTACATAAGTTTAATCTATGCTTCTCACATTCATAATCAATAAAAGGATAGGTTTCTATTGGAGCATTTCTTAAGATCCCATATGGTTCCCGACACTTCTTATTCTTCCTATTAAATCTTTAAGAAATATTTAGTGATATCTAATTTTGCTCAAAAAGCAGCACTCTGAATCTTCATGCATTCTAACCAGTCTTCTGTTAATAAGACTATTAGTTTTAATGAAACTTAATACTTACTAAGTTTTTCGTTATAAAATCAGTTTTACTTACAGGATAGAAGAGCAGATATTTTCAGTCTCTAAGAAAGGCAGAAAGTCTTATAATTTACTATTACTGATTAATGCTTAAGCCAGCAATTTATAAAGTGTCTCTTTCTACTGGGGAACAATGAGCAGAATTTAGCCTTTCGCTGTATCACTTTGGACCAGAGCTGCAGCCAGGGTTTGCTTGCCTGATGATGTAGAAGGAAGCTGCTTTTCACTTTCATGCTCTGGCAATGGCTGTGCCTTTAAGATTTTCTAGGACCTCCTGGTTACAGCCCAATCATTTATTTTATAGTGCCTTCTGATATAAGTTTGCTCAATATCCAATTAATTGCTATTGAGCTTCCAGAAATTTTTTTAAATTTCAATATTAACAATATCGCCCCTACAACCAAACAGAATACTTCCAGTTTGCTGGTGTTATAGCTACAAAGTGCAAAATACCAGGGGTGGTATCAGGAGGGCTTATCTACTGTTACTTATGGATATCATGTCAGTGTGATATATCTTACTGGAAAATTCCTGACGGCAGTTCTGATTATTCTTCCATTAAAAGTTAGTTGCTGGGCTTTTACATATTTCTCGTGTTCTTATTAGAATTGCTTCCACAAAAGCCACTGTAGAATATCAAAAAGAAGTTATAAGGCTATTGAGAGAAAATCTTAGAAGAAATCAACAGGCCCAAGATACCTCAAGTAAGTAGACAATGCTGGTATTTCTAGATCCTTTGCATTTTACTTCTCAATCACTTACACATTTTGAGCACTATTATTACGTATTCAATGGTCAAGAATAAATGTAGGTTAATCACTAATTTAGAACTCTCTTTAAAATGAATTCATTGTCATTATTTTTATCCTGGGACATTGCCTTAGTTTTACTATAATGTCAACTGTTAATCCATTATAGATTCTTGAAAAATATGAATTTTACCTATATATTATCAGATCTTTACATATTGATGAAGATACCTTCAATACTATAAAAGGATGACTTAACTATCAAGATAGAGAAGTAGCCCCCAATAAAAATCCAAACACATCTTAATAGATTTAACAATATGCATAGGAAAAATATAATTAGTACACAATAAAAATAAGTAAATATTATCCTACTTGTTCTTAATACTAAAACTATAGAGTTGATGCTTACTTGTAAACTCTTTAAATTTTATCTTAGTTATAGTTTTCTAACCTAAAGATCAAATATCTGCACATACATATACCTTTTTCTGCATATATGCATATACCTTTTTCTGTATTTCTGCCTCTTGTGTTTCATCTTCCAAGAGAGAACAGTGAACAATACTTGGGGCAGCTTTGTGTAGTAGACCAAGCACTGAACTACAAGTCAGGGGTAGGTCTCTTAAGTGATTGCCCTCACTTATGGCCACTGAAATCATGGGGACCACACCTGACTTAGCATACACACACACATATATACCGTGTGTGTGTGTGTGTGTGTGTGTACGTGTGTGTGTACACACACACACGCACATACACATACATATACAGGGTCCAGTAGAAGTAATGCCAGACCCGATATATGAATGTCTTGCAACGAGATGGACAGCAATTTGAACATTCCACCTAAAATGGCACCTAAAGTGTCCTTGAGTATGATATTGTTTGTTACAGAATTACATGCTTATGAATTTTTTATAAAAGATAGGGTATAGATTACCAGCTCATAAAAAAGGGGCGTTATTTGTGCCAGACCCCATATATGTATGTACACATTTGTAAGGCTCAAACTAAAAGCACTGTGTGAAAGCACACTGAAAATTCTAAATGTCAGGCAAATGTAAGATGGTATTTCTATGTATTATTGTCCACTTAGCTTTTTAGAAATGAGCAGTAGTGTTAAAGATGTTGTCTAGTACATATTTAGTGTAAACATCCATAGTGTCTGTTGCAGCTCCTACCTGGAACACTTCAGGGGATAAGAATAGAATCGAGAACTCTGTTGTCACAGAAGGGTCAGGATAATGGCTCTTGATTTCTAAGTGCCTTTCAAGTATACATGGTACATGAATTTAAAATAATTTAAATGAAATGGACATTGAGTATCTTCTCCACACACACCTTACCCGTCTTTTATAAATTGTCAGTGATTTAGTAGATTATTCAACATTATAAGCTCCTCACGTTTATGCCATTTTACTTAAAATTTATAGAAGAGTTCCTTACACTATTTTTACATAGTGTGTGTGTGTGTGTGTGTGTGTGTGTGTGTGTGTATGTAGAATATATGATACGTGCTTTAATATCATTTAGAAGTGGCGATGGAATAGGAATAGAGGTCAGGGAGAAGGAGATAGTCAAGGATGATTTTCAATGAGATGACGATTGAGATGTGTTTGGATTTGTAGCACCTTACTGCACTTAGTAATGTTTATTTTGAACTTGGGAGGTAATTAAAATTATCACCTATCTATATGTTTGCATCCCACAGTGGTATCAGAAGATACTAATTCTCACCCTTCAAATAAACCCCTGACCTGTGGGGGCGGCAGCGGCATTGTGCAAAGCACAAAGGCTCTGATTTTGAAAAGTGAATATGTGCGCCTAGAAAAGGAAATTTCTAAGTTAAAGCAGCAAAATGAGCAGCTAATAACGCAAAAGAATGAGCTGTTAAGGTACGGTCTGCTTACGTGCTACGGAAATGTCTGCTTACGTGCTACGGAAATGTCTGCTTACGTGCTACAGAAATGCCTGCTTACGTGCTACAGAAATGTCTGCTTACGTGCTACAGAAATGCCTGCTTACGTGCTACAGAAATGTCTGCTTACGTGCTACAGAAATGCCTGCTTACGTGCTACAGAAATGCCTGCTTACGTGCTACAGAAATGCCTGCTTACGTGCTACAGAAATGCCTGCTTACGTGCTACAGAAATGCCTGCTTACGTGCTACAGAAATGTCTGCTTACGTGCTACAGAAATGTCTGTTTACGTGCCACAGAAATGCTTACGGCTGCCACACGTGGGGGAGGAGGGTGTACACACACACACAACGTGGTTTTGCAGTTAGCAGCCCCTCACACATATGGGCTAAGTAATGTGTCCTTTTTACAGGACTAAGAATATGATAACACTATTCCAGATGTTCGCTCTCTATCAACTGACCTACTTTTAACTAAGCCAACAACCAGGATGTAAACCAAGATATTTGGGGAGGCATCGTGTATCTACACCACAAGTCCATATACCCAAGTTAATGAGGCTTTACTCAAGAGAACCTTAGGTTCAATGTTGTCGCCTATTTAATTTTACTTTATAAACAGTTCTAACAAACTTAATTATTTGGCACCTACCAAAGGTTATCTTGTGCTAATCTCTGCCAATGATGCAGTAGAAGAAAAATAGGCATTAAAATAGTACAAATAACTAATTCTTTGTAATGAGTGCTATTAAACAAACAAAAAATATAGAACATTATGAAAGGGATAACAGGAATCAAACCTTATGTAAGCACGGGGAGAGGTGGTGATCAAGAGATTAATAATGTGGAAATAGATCTGAACAATGAGTACACGTTAGGCTGGATGAAAAAAGGGACAGGTAAGCCTTCTGGGCCTCAGGAAAATGCATGTCACAGGCTTTGAGTCAGGAAGAATAACCAGTAGATGAGACAGAAAGACATCCAGGGTGGTCAGAGCACAGAGAACGAAACCAAATAAGGTGCAAGATGAGATGCCAGAGGCAACTGGTGCGGATTCCACAGGCCCTTATGGGTCGGGTCGTTCTGAGGAACGTTGGGTGGTATCCTAAATGTAACAGGAGGGTTACCTCCACTGGAGGATTTTCAGCTAGGGCCTGATGAGACCAGATAGGAAATCTGTTGTAGTCCAGGCAAAAGAAAAAAAAAAAAATGACAATGGGGATAAAAATAAAAGAGATGAACTTGGAGATGAGTATTAGTTTGCATCAGCAGACTTGGGAGCAGGGCCTCTAAGACTGCTCCCCAGGTTTCTCTCTGGAGGAACCAGATAACTGCTGCTGGCACTTCCTGCAAGAAGCAAGACTGTAACTAATCCAGAAAAACACAGTGCAGTGTTTCTTTTAAAATAACAAGGGAGCATTAAAGATTTGTCTTTCTAGAAGCTAATTTGTCAATGGATAAACCATTCTGGGTGATATCATTGATTCATTTGAAAATGTAATATCATACCCTGAGCTTTCTTTTCAATACTCCATGACCACTGAGATTTAACTGTAATTACTCTACAATTTCATATTTAATGAAATTGAAATATAAACATGATAAAATAGTAAATTATGTTATTTATATTTTACCACAATTTTTTAAAAATGTTCTAGGTAAACATGAATACATTTCAGGAAATGAGCATCTAACTGTCTCCTTTCTCCTCCCCTCCGCCCATCTAAGCAATAATCATCGTCTTTCCAATGAAGTCAAAACATGGCAGCAGAGAATGCTTAAAAGAGAGGTTCACAAAGAAGTAACTTGTGAGAATTCTCCAAAGTCTCCTAAAGTGACTGGAACAGCTTCTAAAAAGAGACAGCTTATGACTTCTCAGTGTGAAGAACAGAATTTACAAGATCCCATGCCAAAGGAATTACCAAAATCTTGGTTTTTTGACAGCCGATCGAAGTCTTTACCAGCACCTCGTTCAGGTCGATATTTTGATAACTCAGGTTTAGGCCTTCGCCCAGGTGGGTAAATATTACTGGTTACTTGGAAACAGCAGGATAATCTTTGAAACTTATCTTTAATAAGTGGCCCCAAAGGGCAAGTTCAGATGAGAGAAGAGGTAGGTGAGCAAGTGACCGTGCAGACTTCATGTGCTGTCTTTGTGTGAGAAAGCTTCTCTGAAGCACAGAACTGAGGTCCAGTCACTTTTTACCCCAAGTCTTTATTCTGCCTCTTAACCCCTCGCATTTTTCCTGAGAATAGACAAGCAACTCTCTCAAGGACAGAAAGACGCTACCCTATAAACAAAACTACTTTTACTGAAAAAGACTTTCTCATCAATTGAATGGGCCCGTATTTTCAATAGCATTATATTCATTTTACATAAACCAGATCATAGATGGACTTATATATCATTTACTTATTAATTCATTTAATCAACAGAACTTTTTGATCTCCAATTATGTGTTACATATTAGGCCCTGATGGCACATTGATGAGCAAACTAGACATGGTCCCTGCCCTCCTAGAGCTTATGGTCTGATAGGAGGTATAATTGGCAATCAAGTAATCAAAAAAAAAAAAGAAAGAAAAGTAAAATTCTAGAGTACAAAAGCTTAGGTCTTATAACAGGTTTTCGTTCTAGGAATATTAAGGAAATCTTCCTTGAAGAAGGGTACTACAATCTAAGAGGTTAATGTGAGTTAGCTTAACAAAGAGGGGAGGGGAAAGCATGTCAGGAGGATGGAACAGTGACAGCTCCAGGTAGGAGAGACCATAACTAGGGAAGAGTTGGAAGAAATATGGTGTAGCCGGAGCTAGTGACCACAGGCTCCTGTGGATGAAGCCAGGGAAGCTAGAGAGAGAGAGAAGAGCCAAGCGTGCAGGGCTTTGTAGACTGTGTAAAGGAATTTTTACTTCTTCCTGAAAGCGTGTAGGGGAAACCTTTGAAAGAGTTTAAACAATGGCAGGGGAACATAATGAGTTATAAATTTTGAAAACATAGCCTCAGCTATAAGGTAACCAGAATACAATAGGAGCAAGAGTTCAATAGTTGCCTGAGCAGCAATCAGAGTAGTGTAGACTTGGGCAGCTGCAGTAGAGTGCTATGCATAGGTGGGGAGCACTCCAAGAGGAGCTCTGTAATGTGTTTCTTGTAGTCTTTCTCACCACATAGCATTTATCATGTGCCCAGGAGTGCATGGCCAGAGCCCTCTGTGACCGTGCGCCTGCCTGTCTAAAATCCCCTATGATGCAGCTGTAGAAATCTAAAGCAACCAAACTGCACCCTAAGAAAAGCAGCTGCCAAGTCACTTAAAGCCCTGAGCAAAGGTGGCCACAGTTTATGAGAGCACTACCTTGTGACAAAGTAGTCCATTCTCATCAACTACATATCAAAATTAGATCAGGTTGGCAGTCTGACTCTGCTCTGAGGAATATAGTAAGTCACAAAACAATTTGGAAAAATGTTTTAAAATATTCACTTCATGAAACAGTGTTTAACAACTATTGAAGGACCTTCCATTAGCTAGTACTTAATGTGGAACTTTTTTGCTATATTAGATACATTATTTATAAAAACTGAGAAACTTTTATAACCACCTTTAATTCTGAAAGTTAATCCAAGTTATCTCAAGAACTTAAGATGACTGGCGAGACCAGCTGTATTTACAGTTGACTCCTGAACAACGCTGGGGCTAAGGGCGCCACCCCTCCCACACATATTCACAAGTCCGCGCATAACCTTGGACTTCCCAAAAATTTAACTACTAATAGCCTAGTGTTGGCCAGAAGCCTTAGCAATAACGTAAGTAGTCAAATAGCATGTATTTTATATGTTATATGTATTATATACTGTGTTCTTACAATAAAGTAAATAGAGGAAAGAAAATGTTAAAATCAAAAGAGAAAATACATTTATATTATTTTATTGAAAAAATCCACTTATAATTGTTCCTGCACAGTTCAAGCCCATGTTGTTCAAGGAACTCCTATGCATATAATAATTTGAAAATAAATATTGTTTATAAACAATAGATGCAGCTGCAGTGGTTTTTAAAGTCTCAAAAGTTCCCAAAGATACCTAAAATATTCTGTCTGTTTAGCAGACCTTCTTTTTTTTTCTAAGGATAGGACAAGAAAATCAAACTGAATCTATGTTAGATTCACTTTGGGTCTCAAATTTATGAATTCCAAATAACACTTTTATTACTTCTTGGTCTCATGTACAACATGGTTTTTTTCACAATTCATTTTAAAAGAAATAGAAAATAAACTTCTTCAGCTCCAATGAAGTGAAATACACCGTTTATAATGCCCAAACATAAGGAAGTTAATGACCACTTTGCCATTTTTCATTCTTCATACCTCTACTATCTTAACATATTTTCACTTCCAGTTGTATTTGTTTTTTGTGTATTTTTAAAATGATTACTTTGGGTTTTGATTTTTTTTTTCTTTTTTTCCTCAGAAGAACAGACTGCGGGAGCAGAGAATGTAGATCCTCAGTCAGGTGCTCAGCAGGGCTTCTCAGGAAAAGATGTGCCCGAGTGCAAGATTCAGTAGACGCCTGTCCCAGCACTTCTCTGGGGCCCAGCGTGCCTTGGTTTGCTTTGTGTCTAACCCTGGCACTGATGTAATTTAATATCAATTCAGTTTTCACTTTGCCACTAGAATTGGAAGGTGAGAGGACAGGAGGTTAATGCATTCCAGTAGCAATTCAGAATGGTGGGTGATAACAATATCATCTTCTTGAATGTGGTAATACTTCAGAATTGAATTGTCATTTTTATTTATTTTGTAAAGAATAAAGTTATTGAAGAAAATTTCTAATCTAAAATATATCCATTATTATTACTGTAAATTTATCCATATATGACTTAGATAATTCCAAAACATACAAAAATTAATATTAAGCATCATTTAATTAACAAAATTGTAAACTCCTTTTTTAATACCTTGAACATATAATAAAATTTTAATTAGTACTGAATCACAACTCCTGTAATAGTAATTAATGGTTTCTTAGTGGAGTACTCAGGGTGTATTTGACTCTCTTCTTATTTCTTGACTCTCAGAATTTTGCTATGAAAATGTACACATGCTTTCTAAATTTTGTTATAGGATACCAGGTGCTGTGATCTCCATTTCTCAGCCTTCATCTACCTTTTGCTGTGGTAACTACAAAAGTCCTTCTCACTTTCGTGTTACCCACCCATCCCACTTCTATACAAGCACTCTAAGGTGCTCGGTTTGTTATTGGACTTCGTTCTCCACTGCACTTCACTGCCAGCTGGGAGAGCCTCAAAAATCATTTCTTCCATCCTCTCATTTTAGACATGAGGAAATAGCACCAGAGTTTCTGTCAAAGGAAAGTGTTCTAAACTTGGGGTCCCCACATGTATGTAAGGCATCTATGGATGGGTTTCATGCAGTCTGTATAACTTCTGAAAAAATTGTTAACTTTTGTGTGTGGATTCATTTTTCTAGAATGTTCAAGTCCATACTTTCTTTTAATCATATTCTCGAAGGGGTCTGTGACCCTTTAAGACTTTAAGAGGGGGGTTCCCTGGTGGTGTAGTGGCTAAGGCTTCAGCGTTCTCCATGCCGCAGCCTGGGTTCAATTCCCAGCCAGGGAACTACCCCCTGCCCCCCCAAAAAAACAAGACATTAAGAACTATAATTTTAGAGAGTATCTGATATTTTATATTCACATGACTTAGAAAACTAATATGAAACAACAAGTTGCAGAAGGTTCTCTCTCTTTGGAGGCGGGAGGGGGGGGTTCTCTGATTGGATAATTTCAAATGACCTGTCTTCCACTTGGCTGATGCTTCTGCTTGATCAAGTTGAGCCCCTCTAGTGAATTTTTTAGTTCAGCTATTGTATTCCTCAGCTCCAGAATTTCTGGTTGGTTCTTTTTTTATAGTTCCTATCTCTTTGTTAATATTCTTATTTCATATATGCATTATTTTCCTGGTTTCACTTAGTTGTCTGTGTTCTCAAGCAGATTATCAAGTTTATTTAAAACTATTATTTTGAATTCTTTGTCAAGTAATTCATAGATCACCATTTCTTTGGAATTGGTGTCTGGAGATTTATTTTTGCTTCCTTTATTGGGCCATGTTTCTCTATTTCTTTGTGTGCTTTTTGATTTTTTTTTTTCCCCCTGAATTTAGCGCATTCAAAAAACGAGCCTCCTCTTCATTCTTTACAGAACGCGTCATATAGGGAAAGACTTTCACCAGTCAGCCTGATTAGAGGGACCTCTGCAACCTTTTGGGGAGGCGGGTAATGTGATTTGTCTGGGCTTTAGTGTGTAATTTGCTAATTAGGGGGATTTGCAAATGTCTTTTCCAGGTGTTCATAATCTTTCCCTCCCCCTAGTGTCTGTCTGCAGTACTGCAGGTTCCTTGGTGCTGCAACAGGAAGCCACCCGACTCTCCTTTGTTCTCCTTTGTTCTCATCCAAGGTGCATCTGCTTCCCATCAGCACCCCAAGTCAACCAAGACAGATACCAGTCCCTTGGGCAACCCTCCAAAACACTGGGATACCAGATACACACTCTGTTCTCCCTGCCAAGGATGAAGCTATAAGTTGAGCACCTTCTCCTGATTGAGCCTGGTCTGGAGCACTGCAGGCCTCCCGTGCCAAACTATGCCAGTTCCATGGGCACTCCAAGTGAAGCGAGACAGAAACCAGGCACTCGGGCAGCCCTCCAAAATGTTGGGTCCTCCGGTGAACTATTCCCCTTCCTCCCTTTGTTGGGGCCAGGGGCTGAGTTGTGCTAGCTTTGAGGAGGGGTGGTGGCAAGTAAGGTGCACTGGCTCTCCTTTGCTTCAGTGTGGCTGTTCTCAGCTTTGTCCTGGCCTAGGCCACTGCAACTTCCTAAGTGGCTTCTGCGGTTCTCCCCAAGGTATTTTGGTCCACATGTTGTTAAGTCAGTGTCTCTGAGGAAAGAAGGCTGGAACTTCCTATTTCTCCATCTTGTTGACCCTTCCTTCACAATGTTCCTTAACTTTTAAGATCTGGGTTTTAATATCATAACATGATTGTGAAGAAACAATGCTGAAAAGCAGTAATATGGTCGGATAATACTAAATGGTCTGAAAGTAAATTCAGAACCAGAGAAGACAAAATATATTATTGTTCATAGGAAACATTTTCTTAAGCACCTGGCAGAATTATATTCAAAGAACTAATTAGGAGCCTGCCATTCATACTGAGCAAATATTAAGTGACTGTCTACTGTGTGATCATTGATCTAGGCACCGAAAGCCACTGCCTTTGTGGAACTCACCGTATATATGTTTTTAATATGAGCTGACCACAATGTACGGTTGAAAAAGACACTGCTCCTAGCCTTGAAGAAATTTAGTCCACTGCCACTGCAGATGGGGAAGTGTATATTTGCAGTGCCACGTGACTTAGGCTGTTGGAGGGTAAGGCTCGTTGTTGAACATCAGTGGACAAAGGGAGGCTGAAGAAAGCTGCATCAGGAGAAGTATCAGAATTGGCCTTGATGAGCGAACTCTCATACTCATAAAAGGTCTATTGCAAAAAGTCAAAGAAAAGGCATTATTAAGGAGCACAGCTGGACGTGGTTACAGCTCATTAAACCCAACAGGAGGAGCTACAGTGGGGCAATGAGGAATAGTTTTAGGAAGACCTTATGTGGGCACATGCAGAAACTAGGTTAGGGTTTTTAAAGAAAATTTTAAGGACAATTTTTGCTATCCATTATAATTGAATTTCTAATAATTATTAACATTTATTAAGTACAATGTAACACATTGTGCTGATGATTTTACATGCTGAGTCCCTCCTCACACCATCCCTGATATAGGCGCTATGGTTACCCTCATTTCACAGATGAGAAAAAAGGTGTGGGGAATTAGGTGGCTAAGGTAACTAGTGAGGGGAAAATGTGGGAACTACCTTCATCTTTCTGACTCCACAGTGTGTGTTCTTAACCATTATGACTTGTGAATACACTTACCTTCAAGAACAAAAAACCTAAAAAAACAAAAGAAGTTTCTCTCTCATAAGAAGCCCAGAGGAGTTAGTCTAGGGCTCCTGAGGCTGTTTTCGAGGAACCAGGTCCCCTTTCTTACCCTGCTGTCCTTAATGTGTGCCTCTGACCTCACACCAAGTCACAATATGGATTATATGTCCCAAGACATCATCATATCTGCATCCCAGGAAAGAAAAGGAAACAGCAAATGTCAAACGCCTTTGGGGGGGAGGCCTCACTTTTCTACCCAAGAAGGAAGCCCCCCTGGAATTTCTCCGGCCGGCGGCCCTCTCCACGAAGTGAGGTGGGTGGGTGTTGAGTGAGCCAGCTTACCGTAGCACCTGCACAAATGACCTACACGGTCACTGTCTAATTGCACGCCTGACGAAGTGCAAGTCATTGCCTAGTATAAAGCCTCCTTTTCCGTCTGTTAGCTCTGTTCTCTCATCCAACACGATCTTCCGCTGAAGTTCCCCAGCTCCTCCCCCTCAGTAGTCAAGACGACTGCATTCTGCCAGTAAACACGTTTTAGTGTTAGAACAGACTGATTGTGACAATATAACCACAACTATACCTTAAACACAGGAGAATTTTTATTTTCCTACCTCAAAACAATCTAGGTCAAGGGCCAGGAGAAGGCTCCAGTATGTCCTCCTATTTTGTTGCTATGCTATCTTCCACAAGCAATTTCTGGCTCGTTGATCTTGAGTGCCCTAGAACAGCATAGAGTAGGTGAAAACAAATGACAAGGACTTAGATTACAAAGAAGGAAATCACTTCACATGGTTTAGTAAGCTGTAAGATGCTTTCCCACTTTTTACCTTGTACTGGGAGTTAACAGTTCTGCCTGAGCGCCACTAGATGGCAGCACAAATACATATATAGTGTGTGAATGTGTGAGGCCTTTCATAAAAACTGAATAAACCTGAACTACAAATCCCAGCATGCAGTATTAAGCCACTGACTTGATTCTGCACAGAAAGATCTCAAGTTTGTTGTTCGCTCAGTGATCTGAAGGACGCCATCCACTTGCTGCTGTAAAGTAAGATTTCCTAACATATTTTAAACGAAACTTTGCGTTGGGGAAAGGGGAGGTTGAATTTTTAAATGTTGCTTTGCTCTGCACATTACCTATTTGAGGATTAATCTTAGTAGTTAGGTCAAGATAAGTGTGGGTTTTTACCAAATTTGACACTCTGGTACATTAGCAAGTTTTTCAAAATAGCCAAAGAAGAGAGGATTTTACAGTATCTTAAGTGAACATTTCTCTTCATGGCCCATGAAAACAGAGTTCCTGAAAATGCTGTTTGTGTATCTGCTAATCAGAAATTAACATTTCGATTCTCATATTTAGAGTAAGAAAGTCATCGTGTGCAGCTTTCACATTGGATGCATTGAAAGTTGCCTTATTTTACCATTTCAGGCCATGTTTGCACTCATTTTCCCAAATAAATCCGTTTCTGTTTGATAGTGGTTTTATCCCAGTAAGGCTTTGGCTCCAAAATCTGGTCCCAGAAAGGCAGGCAGGCCAACATGGGGGAGATTTTCAGAGTGAGCAGGTCGGCTGCTCTGTGCTTCCGCAATTCTTCCAAGTATGCTCCTCTGAGTGTTAGAGGTGGACCTCTGGCATGTGCCTTCGTGAGCCCTGCCAACCGTCGTAATGACAATGGTGTAAAACAATAGCTTTTTAATACACCACGCTCAGGACTGGGGGAGGGTAAAGATAATTGGAATCTTACTTTCCAAAGTGTATACAGAATATATCTCTTAACTCTTTCCATGTTTAAAGTGAAAATGTGTCACTCGAGTAAGGAGAAAAAAACAACAGTGCAAATTCATTGCATCAGAGGGGAGCTGGCACCGTAAAAGCACAGCTTCTGTCGCAGGACACCTGCGAACTAAATCAGAGCATGGATGAAGTTGTCATCTGGCCCCGCAGGCAATTCTAACGCATTGTTAGGCCCTCCGAGGGGCGCACTCCAAGATAGCGTTAAGGTTTGGATTTTAGTAGGGAAAATGGTGATGTGGGAGAAAATGAGGAGGGAACTAGGTGTGGCAGCGAGAGCCACCAGACGACCAGACGGAAGTCCGCCTGCGTGGGAGGGAACGGGACCCCTCACTGGGCGGGGATGTCCAGATGACCTTGGGGTTTCCAGCGAGAGGAGAGCCGTGTTTCCTAGAAATGGATCTGCCTTAGTGTGGTGCCTCCTCAGGCACAGCCCACAGGACAGTGGCCTCAGCACCATCTCAGCGATGGGCTTCAGAATGCAGGTGGCTTAGTGGCGCGTTACCGGGCTAGGGTCTGGGATGCACAGGCCCCTGGCACCACCAGAGGCCCACTGGGTGTGCTGAGGAGCACCAGAAGAACAACATGAACCAGGTCTCTTGGACCGGCCATCAAGCCCAGGGTTGAATTCCAAGTTGTGAAACACTGTGTCAACTTAGCACATCCCTGCCCAGGTCTGTTCTCCACAGTGATCTTTCTAAAATACGTGTCTGATCGTGTCACAGTCTTTCCATAAATCCTTCAGTGCCCATTACCCACAGGAGTAACCAGCCCCTCAGCAAGTAGACCTTGGACAAAGGGAAGGGTTGAAAGGGAAGCGCCCTTTGTGTACAACAAAAAGCCAAGTGTGCCTGCAGAGAACACAGATAAGTTCGAAAAGAAAAGACTAGATCATGTGAGGCCTCTAGGCAAGACTAGCTAGCTACCAGTCCTTTATGAAGCAGGTAATTGAGTAGAGTGATTGTGTAGGTTATTTGTGCGTGGACTATTCGTTTGTTCACTGAACACCCACCCAACTCGCACCCTTCCTGGAGTGCTTATGTGATGCCTTGGGACATAGCAGTCATTTGTGACTTGGCGTAAGGTCAGAGGCACACATTAAGGACAGCAGAGTAAGAGAAGGAACCTGGTTCCTTGAAGATGGCCTCATTTAATCGTCTGGGACCAGGTGGTTCCCTGTGCTCTGATGGAGACACAGACCCTTCTGGTCTGCAGCAGGTTTATTTTATATCCCAAGAACAACATGGGGCGTAACTTCTTAAAACAATGTTGCCAACCCCCATCCTTTCGTCCTGAGTCAAGAACTTTACGATTCCTCTGGCTCCCAGGCAATATTGTTTTCCTCCTTCCCCTTAGCCAGCCAGAAACCACATCCTGAGCAGTGTCCTTGTTCACTAAGTTCTGGGCAGCCTTGCAAGACCCTTCAGCTTTGGATTCTAAGCACAC
The DNA here is from genome assembly GCA_004026885.1 of Lyroderma lyra. NCBI lineage: Eukaryota > Metazoa > Chordata > Mammalia > Chiroptera > Megadermatidae > Lyroderma > Lyroderma lyra. Next base: position 55,005 of record PVJL010008249.1, read on the forward strand.
AGGTAGCCTTGCTAAACCCATTTTCTCAATGGACCTGGCTTCTGGCTCAAATGCTGCCCAGAATTCCTCTCACACTGAGACCTACACATCAAGCAATGTACAAATAACTCACATACCATATTTTCCCTGTCAGGATTTCTCAATCCTCTCTTTTAAAAATTACCAGTCATGTCTGTTAAAGTGTCACGGCTACATGCTTAAACTTTAAAAGAGGATCAGCAGTATTGTGGGGTGGAAAATTCCCATAGCACAAGGGTCAGGACACTTGAGTTTAGTTCTGGCTGTTACTACCTGGCTCTATAGCCCTGAGCAGGTCAGGTCAGTTAGCTAATCTATAAAATGGGAGTACTGACACCATTTCATTTTCCAACTCTTTCATTCAGTGAGTCTCTGACAGAAACTGTGAAATCTTTCCAAGGGTCGAGGGAAAACCATAGCTATTGATTGTGCAAACCCTGACAAAAATTTACTGGAGAGAAGGCGAGAGGCAGCCCAAATAGTAAGGACACATTTGACAGCAGGACAGTGGGGAGGTGGTGGTAGTAAGGGAAAGGATTAGCATCAGAGGCCCTCTTCTCCAAGTACTAAAGTAACAAAAGGTAGGTTAACACCCAGCACCTCTCTGCCTGTCGTGCCAGTGGGTTATGCTAAATGTTTTTGATATACAAAGCTAAGTATCTAGAGTAAGCATGCTTGGAGAATTCAAATAATGGGACTGCTTATGTAGAGGGGCTGTCTTCAAGTTCTGAAAGGTATATATTGAACCATCCATTCTAGATGTTACTGCCAACACAGGGCCTTGTACTATGGTATAAACCAGGATTCCCCAACCCCCCGGCCATGGACAGTACCCGTGGCCTGTTAGGAACCAGGCCACACAGGAGGAGGTGAGCAGCAGGCCAACTAGGGAAGCTTCATCTGTATTCACAGCCACTCCCCATCGTTCCCATTGCCCCCTGAGCTCTGCCTCCTGTTTGATTGTTACAGGAAACTAGGCCAGGCAGAAAGCATCACCCAAACACCAAAAATAGAAGAGGAAGGGGTTCTTTATTCAGCGGCGGAGCCACGGCAGACAAAAGTCTAAAATGGCCAAGCTCCCCAACCCACTCTGGTCCTGTTCTTTTGTTGGATTTACAGGCCTTTAAACAAAGGGGCAATCATGTTGCCTTTCAATTGGTGGTCCTAACACATTGGTGTGAATTCCTGGCGGGCTCTTGCAGAAAAAAAGAATTTAGGATTTATTGTTTTGTTGAAGGGAACATCCTTGCACCAGGGTGGGGAGTTTCTGGCATGCTAGACATGGGGGGATAACTCCTCAAGGCAGGGCCTCCTGCTTCATGATCAGCGGTGGCATTAATTCTCAGAGGAGCCCGAAACAGTGAACTGCACATGTGATTCCCCACCCCATGGAAAAAGTGTCTTCCACGAAACTGGTCCCTTGCACCAAAAGGTTGGGGACCGCTGGTGTAAGCCATTAAATACACATTAAATTCATGTGTCTTTAGATTAAACCACAGGTTCCGTGATGGGTCGACTTGATGGGAAGGTCATCATCCTGACAGCTGCTGCCCAGGGAATCGGCCGGGCAGCTGCCTTTGTAAGTTACCATCTCATTAGCTCCTGAGGTATTGAGTAGTATAGACAGACTCCACGGTTACATAATTCTGCTCTACTTCATTGACTTTTGTGCTTCTACTGTCTAAAATTACAAAATAAAGGTCGCTATTTCTGACCCCAGGCTGATGAAGAAATGAATACCTCACATGTTTGCTATGTGATATTATTGATAACCTTTGACTCTGAGAAATGTATTTGCCTGCCTTAGTTTCTTTGCTCCATAATAAATTTACTGCAGGGGCCCTACAAGAGTGCACAGCTTTCCGAAATTATGTCAATTCAGATAAAGGACTCCAGAGCTGTAAGATTATCAGATTATCTTCATCTTCTAAGTTATATCAACTTCTCAAACATTACACTCCCCACCTAAGCTAACCATGGTTTGACATGTATGAAAACAGTAGTATACTCTTAAGAGGAAAAGTGTTGAAATAACCTATTTTTTCTAAGTATTTGGAATATAGTAAGAACCTTTTCAGAAATAGAATATAGGCTATCAAGTCACCGAATAATATTTTGAGAGGTGTTCATAATAGAATCTTAGTTTTTAAAAAACACTTTTATTTGCTATTACTTCAAAGTCAGACAACGTACAATGTGACAACGTACGTCACATTGATCCAATTAATGATAAAAATAGTAACATGGGAAGGGTGAGGTAACACTAAATAGTTTGAAATTCCACCTGTTTTATGGAGGGGGGATAAAATAGGATAAAGGGAAAAAGGCTACATGGCTTTCTGTTCATAAGAGCAGGTTAACCAAGTAAACAAAAGATTTACTTGTGCATTGTGTTTACCAGGCTTTTGCAAGAGAAGGTGCCAAAGTCATAGCCACAGATATCAATGCGTCCAAGCTGCAGGAGCTGGAAAAGTACCCAGGTAAGCGACTTCACCACTCCAACGGGATTCAGAGTCCACAGAGCAGCGGTGCTCACGTGATGGAGAGTCCGTGGCTGCTGAGCTCCGCGGCCTTTTTAGAGCCTGAGTCTCTGCTACCAAAGTTATATCCTCTGAACCTGCAGACAAAAACCTGCATACTTAAATATACAAGCAAAATTTTAGATGTATACTTAAAACTTTGTATTTATCCAGCATGTCGAAGGATGCACTAATAACGAATTATAATAACAAAATTACATGTGAAAATTTGACGGTGTTAGCTTTCTATAACAGCCCCCACTGCCCCAGCTTCTTCCTGTGAGGGCAGTGCTGACCAACGGGAACACGAAGTAAGCCACATGTGTCTTTTTAGATTTTCTAGTGGCTCCATTTAAAATGTAAAAGAAGGTGGACATTTATTTTATATTTTATTTAACTCAGTGTATCTAAAATATTTTAATATCACCAAAAAATTATCAATGGAATATCTCCCATTCTTTTTTCTTTTCATACTAAACTTTGAAATCCATGTATATTTTACACTCACATTTCAATTCAGATTAGCTGCATTTTAAGTGCCCAGTTCCCACATCTGGCTACTGGCTACCATAGGGGACAGCTCAGCCCTAAAATCACATATCATGATCAGAAACCCAAAGAGATTACCCAAATTATTTAGGTGTGTGTCATCACTATGGTGCCACTCTGACCCACCTCCAGTGTCTAAGAACGTCAGTTAGAGTTACGCGGAAAGAAATCAGAACAGAAAACTCATTTGAAAATTAGCTCTTTTCGTAAAACAGAACAAGCTCCTGGATCAAACACGAATTAGTTCATTGATTTAGCTAATTGGACTACATTGAATTATCATTCCAACAACTCAGTAAAGCGATTGTACTGGAATAGCACAGAGAAAGGCGTCTTTCTGAAACTCAGTTTCAATCTCCCCTTTCTTTGTTTACTTGTGTTTTATTTCTGTACCCAAAAGAGAATGATAAAATAAATCACATCTTATTTTTTAAAACACATAAAAATAATGATGCTACCTTTGTTAGAGAAATTTGGGGCGTTTTTATAACTAGCACAGTGTGGTGTGCTCGGACCCCACGCCAGCTCTCTGGGGCTGTCAAGGGCTTCATCCCTTCGTCTCAACTCCCTCCTTTCTTCTCCTTGCAGTTTAGTCAAGAAATAAGTGATGATGCCCATGACCAACGAAGTCATTTTGATAAATAATGGAATTGGCGTAAAAGCAAAGCTCACAAATAGAAACCTTCCCTTATCCCACCCCCCGTGCCCCTCCCCTTCAAACGGACAGACTAATGAGTCTTAAGGCCCCACTACTGGTCAACAATCCTACGAAGCGTAAGTGGGCGGATACTGCAGTCTTCACACTTCCCAACAGCTACATCTTTAAGGCTACACGTTTTTAAGGGGTGGTAAGTAGATAGTGTCTTTTGTTTTATTTTTCAGGTATTCAAACTAAGGTCCTTGATGTGACAAAGAAGAAACAAATTGATCAGTTTGCCAGTGAAGTTGAGAGGCTTGACGTTCTCTTTAATGTTGCTGGGTAATTTGAAACTTTTTTATTTCACTCTCCTTACAGAATGTTTTCTGTGGCTCTTATAGAAGTAGAGCACTAGAAGCCGAGTACTCAGTTATTGAAATCCATATATTTCCAGTTTTGGAGGCACAGTATTCTAGCAAGCCCTTTATACCTCCCAGGCTCATTGTGTCTTCCTGGAACAATAAATCCCAGCAAAAGAAGTTTTCTGTTGTACCTTTATATGCAGCACAAAGAGAATGGCTTAATTAAACTAGGGTGGTACCAACGTGCTGAACCATGCGTGATTGAGGAGAGACTGGAACTGGAGCAGCTGCACGTAAATACGCAACATGACTCCTCTCCCGTGTCAGGTGTGACAGTCCAGAGGAGGCTCACACAGGAACGAAGTAGATACATTTCAAATTCCATGCAGTGTCGTATTGGTACTGCTGCACTGACAGAGAAATCCTAGAGCCTTCTAATGTATTTTTGTAGTTCTTCCTACCCATGTTTCAGAGTGGGCGAAAAGGGGAATCTCAGTCTGTCCATGTTTTATCACGTGTTACAATGTATGGGGATTAAATTAAAGCAACAATTTGTGATCATCTATTTTATTTAAAAAACCCTGCTCATCCTTCATATGACAATATACCCAAATCCATGGAAAAAATCAATAGGACAATTAGTTTTTAAGCATCAATTAAATTTTCAGCTAAGAAAGCAATATACGAGTAGAAACAGAGCATGTCGTTCTTGCTGTCATTTGATTGAACCAGATGACAGCAATCACAACAAATATTTTATCATTATTCACATAATTCTGTTCCAGGGGACAGTGAAATCATTTAGGACTCCACTTTTTAGAAAGAACTGTATAGTAGCAATATTACTTTGCTACCTGAGATGTTTGTTTTCCTTGCAATTTTGGTTTCCCTTGAGAATATTAAATCTGTGCCACCTGAGGGCACTGTTGCTCCTGAAATAAGAGTCTGGCCGGTGGCCTCATTTATCTGTGATGTTTCCTGAACACTTGGTATGCAGCTTCTTAGGTTTGGTGGGCCCACAGTCTTGCCTTCTTCTTTTAAAAGAATGTTGTTTCCAGATAAATTTATTTAGCTTAGATTGTTGGGATACTTACTAATCAAATGTACTGATATGTTTGAAGTGTTAAAAATCTTGGTAAAGGAAGGGACAGTAGGCTATGTCAATAAGTGACAATAGACATGATAAAGAAATAAAATAGAAATGTTTGGGGGGGTTTTTTTGTTTTTTTGAGGGGGTAGTTCCCTGACTGGGAAGCGAACCCAGTCCACAGAGTTGAGAGCGCCAAAGCCTAGCCACTACACCACCAGGGAACCCCATTAGAAATGTTTATAAGTGATTTCCCCCATTGTTTGATCCCTGTTCCAGTTTTGTCCATCACGGAACTATCCTGGATTGTGAAGAGAAAGACTGGGACTTCTCCATGAACCTCAATGTCCGCAGCATGTACCTGATGATCAAGGCGTTTCTCCCTAAAGTAAGACGCCCACCGCCTCTAGAATAAGCCCCCCACCTCCCCCGGTACAAGCAGGTCCTCACACAGGGCACGTGTAGAAGGGATCCATAGCAAGGGTCTCCACAGGCGCTGACGAGTAAAAATGTTAACATAATGACTAACCTGTATTGACCATTTATATCAAGGAATTTAATATAATTAAGTCATGGAAACTTCTAGTTCATCCATTCACTTTCTACATGCCAGGCTTCATTCTCAGTGCAGACGAGATGTCAGAGAACTCAATAAAGTCCCTCTATGAGGGAGGCCCCACTTTTGAGGGGCAAGACAGGATAATATTTCATCAAATACATGTGTATCATGGGGTGGGGGCTTGTAAGTGCTATGAAGGAAAAGAAGCTGGGTATCAGGGAGGCCTAAGAGGGCCTCGCTGATCAGGTGCAATTTTCATAGAGGTCTGAATGAGGTGTGGGTGCATACCATTCGGGTACCAGGAAGAGGGATGGCAAGGAGGCACGTGGGGCCAGAAGAGTGTGCTGAGGTAGGTACCGCTTTTCAGATCCACGGTACAGAGGATGAACCTGGAAGGCTACAGACTTTGCCCAAGGTCACGTAACTAACTCGCAAGTGGTCAAAGTTAGGATTCAAACCCTGAAGTTGGGCCCCTTCTTGAATTTGTGTCTAGGTACACCCTCCAAATGATGTACCACATTGCTTCTCTGTACCCTGAGTATTCCACTTGCACTCTTGTTTTTAGCTGAGCTGCACAGGTACCAGAGAGGTGGGAGACAGTGTGTGTTAAAGAGAATTTTCCTCCTACCTGCAACCGTTGGTTTCTCCAGCCTTTACACAACTCATTGATGTTTTTAATTTTATTTTACAAACAAAATAAAGTATTAAGCACCTTTGGATAGAATGCACCACACTAGGTGCTCTGAGGGAGGGAGGTATACATATGAAAAACAGTGACTTCAGAGGCGATAGTAACAGACAGCACCGGCTCAGACAATGAGATGGGTTGACTGAGCACAGAACCAGTTCAGTTCAAAATTGTAAGTTGAACCCTGGTGAAATGCAGAAAGCTGTTCTTCTCTTCCATCCTGGCTGGATTAGATGACGGACATACTGAATGCTGCCCAACCCAGGGCAGAAGAAGAGCTTTTTAAGATAAGGCGGGCTGATACTTTGCTCTGAACATTCAACCTAATGTCAAGTAAGATCCAGATGAACAACAAAAGGAAAATTAGAAAAATTGACTTAGTAACAAAGAAATTTTTTAAATCAACTTGTTTAGTGCCTAAAAGGATCTTTGGGTGAGTCCACAAAATATTGAACAAGCAAATCTTTTAAACATATAAATTGCCTTTTTTGTTTATTTCATGTTCATGAGAATCTATATTATTTAGAACGTGAATGTACTTTTTGAAGACTGATCCTTAGCATAGGATATGGGGGAGAATCAGGCTATGGTAGAAGGGGAAAGCATAGGTCACAGTGGGCAAGACTCACTTGTAAAACCAACCTACTTCATGTCTGCAAAGCTTTATAAATATCAGTGAGGGAAGCAGGTGTGAGGTAGAGTGGAGCTGAAATTTAAACTTGTAAGTAAGCGTTAACTTTTAAAATGTCAAACACTAACATGTAAATTAGTGAGTTCAACTGTGATTTAAAACAGTGGTGTCCAACCTCTGGCCCACGGGCCGCATGCAGCCCAGGACAACTTTGAATGCGGCCTAACACAAATTTGTAAACTTTCTTAAAACATCACGAAAATTATGCACTGACTTTTTTTTTTTTTTTTAGCTCATCAGCTGTCATTAGTGTCCGTGTATTTTGTGTGTGGCTCGAGACAATTCTTCTTTCAGGGAAGCCAAGAGGTTGGATACCCTTGACTTAAAGCATCTTAACAATAACCCATAGGAGGGGTGGTGTAGTGGCTAGGCTTTGGCGCTCTCAACACCACAGCCTGAGTTTGATTCCCAGCCAGGGAACTAACTACCCAAAAACTAAACAAACAAAAAACAATAACCCACAGGAGCCAATAGCACTCATTAGTTAAAAAAAATAGAAAAGAAATCACAAGAGACATTAATGACTAGGATGCGGAATCAGAAGGAGTCAGTGTCCTTTTTTATAGCAACCCTAACCACCCCGACCTCGGAAGACCTTAGGCATTGAGCTCTGTGCCTAATTCTTAACGTGCCTCGTGACCTGGGCAGTGCCTGCACAGCACCTATTTCTCCTGCTTAATAATAAGGGTGATACATTACACAGTCCCATCCAGCCTGACTTGTCCAGGACCCTCAGTGTTTCCCTGACCATGATGCACATATTCCAAGTTAGAACGTTCCAGGGGAAGCCAGGATCTGGAGTCTCGGCAGATCTGAAAGGTCAGATGGTCAAAACATTGAGACATTTGTAGGAAATTTTCATTCGTGCCTTGACACACAGAAAATCATTCCAAAACTGGAAAGTCAGTCAAAAGGCAGACAAGTTGAAAACACTGTAAGACGAGGTCAATGATAAAACCCGACATCTGCTATAGAATGGAGATGCATTATGGCAAGGGTGTGGGGAGGTCTTGGATATGTGGTGGTCGGTATTCCCCTTTGCTGTATCTTAGAAGAGCCCCTAGCACGTAGAGGTGCTCGGCAAACATTTGTTGAATGAACAGGCATCTAGATCTAGGTGATGGATCCCGTTGGATGTCAGGCAAGGGATCACTGAAGACCCACAAGCCAAGGTCTCTCAAGTTTAGGAGCTGAACTCTGGTCATGGGGCACAGAGTAAGACTGACTAGATAGAGCTACAGGGAGTCTTTAGAGAGCTTTCTAAGCCCTGCCTGAGCTTCGGGGACATCAACCCTATACCGCCTTGCTGTGTAGCAGGCCCTTCACTGTGTGGTCATCCCTGCCAGAGCGGACTGTTGCATTGGGGAGCCAGGAAGAGCCTTCACACTGTGACTGCAGGAGCTGGGCTGGTGTTGAGAGGGCGGTGTGGAAAGAGGCAAGGACTCCAGGCTCTAGAGCAGCGGTGCTCAACCTGTGGGTCGTGACCCCTTTGGAGGTCAAACGACCCTTTCACAGGGGTTGTCTAAGACCATCGGAAAACACATATCAGATAGTTACATCACGATTCATAACAGCAGCAACATTACAGTTATGAAGTAGCAACGAAAATAATTTTATGGGGGTCACCACACCATGGGGACCTGTATTAAAGGGTCACGGCATTAGGAAGGTCGAGAACCACCGCTGTAGAGTCAGCAGGGCCCTAGAATATGGGTTGAAAGGATAGTACAAGTATTAGAGGACAGCACCATCTCCTAGGTGACTGTATGCTAGTTTGGCCGGAGTAGTTACTACATTTCAGAAGGTTGGAGATTGAATGTAACTTAATAGTCCATCTTTATATATGAAATGGGGCCCTATGTGTTCTTTATGTATTGAAAATGGGTTACATATGACAATGATAGCGCAATAAAATGGGAGAGATAAATAAATATGGATTATGTTATTTGCCAAATTTGGTAAGAAAAAATGCATTTAAGTCTTGGTTTTCAACACCATTATAGTTTATTAACTTTTCTGGTCTTTTTTTTTTTTTATGAGAACCGCATTTCATTATGACCCTCCATTACATAGACAAACAAGTGGGCATGAATATTTCCCCCTCGCCATCTTCCTTGACAGTTGGGTCACCTCCGCCTCTCCTTGTCTGCTGTGAGTCCATGGCACAATGCCGTAGGGTACTTTTAGACCCAGCTTTTTTATCGCTTCTCGGCCTTTTGGCTAAGATCAAGTGTAGACCCAGCTTTTAGGTCCAATTAGTAGCTAAGTGTCAAAACAGAAAATAAGAATAATACCCTAAGACAGGCCTGGGCAGACGTTCTCAGGGCAAGGGCTACATCTCCAAGTGTCTCAGTCCACTAGCTATTTATTTTACTATTCAGGCGGTCACCCCAAAATTGCTTGGCGGTCTGCCCACGGGCCACGGTCAGTGCCTGGCCCAGCCCTGCCATAAGCAAACTTGTCATCTTACAACCTCGCTCCCATCACTCGTTCACCTTCTCCCATCCTTCCAGCTCTTTGTCTGAAAGCTGCTGGAGAAGGTCCCCCCACAAGCAGTGATGCTTTTTTCTCCAGAGCCTTTTCACTGCCTATTGAGACTCCTTTTAGATTTTCATGCTTTAGCATTTCCTGGTTCCCCTTCTGTTCTCTGGCCGGTTCCTCCATGTCCCCCCGCGGTTATTTGAACGCTCGGCCACTCTCCGGTCGCCGGCGCCCTCCCGCCGCTGACGCCAATGGGCGGTTAGCAGGAGAGCGCCCCACCTCTGCGTCCCCCAGGAGAGCCGTGGGTAACCCTTGCACATATGTGTACGATCTTGAAAACATACACACGTGTCGGAATAAACGGTGTAAGTTCCCTGGGAAACAATTTTTAATTCATAGCAGCCTTTCTTCATTAGATATTCCTTTACGTCTGCACGTCAAGCTGGCACCGCAGGAGGTTTGGATTCATCAACATGCATTGACCACCTACTGTGTACCCTTTCCAGAGGGACGACGCAGGCACAGACCCACCTCTCGTGCCGTCCACTCTTCCGCGGGGGGCACCCCGAGGGAGGCGTTCTGGGGAAACGCTGCCCTGGCGGGGGAGGGGGCGCAGCCCTCCCCGCACCGGACCGGCCACCGCGTCCCGCCCTCCCCACCTCAGCTGTCTCCACCTCTCCCCCCACAGGCATTTCTGCGTCTCTGCTTTCGTCACCCCTTTCCTAAATCACTGCCTCAGCTTCCAGTGGTCTTCTCTCCAGCTGCCAGAATCATTTTGGTAACCCCCAAATCTGAACTTACCACTGCTCCTCTCCATGAACAAACCCCTTCCTGTCACCCCCTCATTGCCTTCAGGCGAGAGCCCGAATTTCTAGGAGTTTGGGGAGAACTGCCTACTCGGACGAGCTCCTCATTCGCACCCTGCATTCCAGCCAGACCCTTTGCTGCCTCCAGCTCCGCGTCAGACCCTTAGGGGTACAGGCCTCTCTCCTTACGATACCCGCCCCCTTATTTTTCTGACTAACCCTCTGGTTTTCAAACCTCAGTTCACATTTTCCTCCCCAGCAGCCCTCCTCTGGGTGCCCACAGCCGGGGCTGGTCCCTTCCCACCACCACCCTCTTCCCTGTGAAGGTCCCTGCTGTCGCCGGGTGCTGGTTGTGTCGGGCCCCCGGACCTTGCACGATACCTGACCACAGCGGGTACTCAACACACAGCCATGCTGAGCGGAGGGGGCGCCCCCCGCCGGCAGGAGCGCACCGCAAGGGCTAGCGTTCATTCGCATTCCGCTCAGCGGAGAGCTGTCTTGGCCTTGCTGATACCCTGTGCCACAGGAAGGTGGCCAACCCCGGGGACGGGTCCTGCCAGCAGGTGTGTGCACGCGCCGTCAATGCCCAGCAATGTCGGGTTGAGACTCCTCACAAAGCTTAATGGGAATAGCTAACAAAATGGTTCTGCAAACCCTAAGTAAATGCACATCTTTTCAAGAGGCAGCCTTTCTATCCTGCAGAGTGGCATTTTTGTTTGTTTTGGCAGATGCTCGCTCAGAAATCTGGCAACATTATCAACATGTCCTCTGTGGCTTCCAGCGTCAAAGGTAGGCCTGTCTTCCTCTGGGGTCATGGTGCACACAGACCTTCCCAAGCTCTGGGTTTGGGGAACGAACGTAGCGGAGGTCCTGACATCCACACATAACTTCAAAACCGCTTTTTAAAAATTGGTATTAGTTCTTAAACTACCAGTCCTTTTGCCTTAGGTGTGAAGCATTCATAACATTAAACAATAGTTGTTTGCTTGGCCCTCTCTTTTATTCCTTCTAATGGATATGGAAAAGATCAAACTGGGAGGAAACATTTATCCACTTCATTAATCAAAAAAGATGAATTGAACACCCACTATGTGCCCCTATGTGCTCCAAAAGAATTCACAGTCCTACAGGAGGTGAGTGTCAGGCAAACACATACCCTCCACAGTGTGATGGGGTTTCACTAGAATTTGCAGCAAACTGCTGTGACGTCCTGGGAAGTAACTGCCCATGGATGTGCAGAGGAATTCACAGAGACAGTGATCTGGGCCCTAACTGCGAAGTCAAGTTGAAGAGCCCGGATTGCAGTGCAAAATAGAGATGTCACAATCTGGCACAGATGGATTTGTGAGTTTAAAATGAAATCGCTACTGCTGAAATAACACTCCTCTTTGCAACAACACACACATTAAATCTGCATAAGAGAGGAAGGCAAAGAAATGCCTGGGTCTCTTGATTTTTTTGGTTGTTTGGTTTTTGTTTTGTTTTGTTTTACCCTGATTTTCTTTTGGAATCTGCCTAAGGGGTTTACCAACTGATGATGAAAAACTACAACCACTGTGGGTACTTGAGTGCAACATCTCATCACCTAAGTCTCAATTGAATTGTGCCAATAAATATATTTTTTTTCACAGATTCAGAAACTAGCTCTATTACGGGAGAAAACCTGATATCTAGTTCTGTAAAAGGGTGAGGTGGGAGGAAGCATGACAGTGGTTACTGAGGACACTTATTTGTGTTCCCTTTCTGAAGGAGACTACTTTTTCCTCCTTCAATTGTTGAACCTTCCCTTCCCGCTCAGGAGTTGTGAATAGATGTGTGTACAGCGCAACCAAGGCGGCTGTGATTGGCCTCACAAAGTCTGTGGCTGCCGACTTCATCCAGCAGGGTATCAGGTGCAACTGTGTGTGTCCAGGTGAGTTCACCACAATAGGGCTGTGAGCATGTCCTTTCTGACATCCCCGTCTACATAAGCTTGTTTACTCTGTGTTATAGTGTATCCTGCTATAAGGAAAAGTTCAAAGGAACAGGAGTCTAGGCTTATTAAAGTAACAGTCCAACAGTAAATTCGAATAGAGAGGCCATCAAGCTTGTCCAACCTGCAGCCCAGGACGGCTTTGAATGTGACCCAACACAAATTTATGAACTTTCTTTTTTTTTTTTTTTTTTTTTTGCTTTTTGGTATGTGGGTGGCTCCCTGACTGGGAATTGAACCCAGGCCGCAGCACTGACAGCGCCAGTGCCGAAGCCTTAAGCCACTACACTATCAGGGAACTCCCCTGAACTTTCTTAAAACATTACGAAAATTATGAGTGGACCTTTTCTTTTAGTTCATCAGCTGTCGTTAGTGTTAGTGTATTTTATGTGTGGCTCAAGACAATTCTTCTTCCTGTGTGGCCCGGGGAAGCCAAAAGGTTGGAACCCCTGGACTGTTATTAGGAATAAGCCACAGATGCAATTTGAAACCATGTGGTTAAAAGACATCCCTGGCCAGGGTCTGGCATCTTGAAGCAGAGGAGGGATGACCTTGTCATGGGAAAGAGGAAATGTAGATCATGATCACAGGAGAGCAGGGAGAAAACAAGGGAAGCCTCAGGAGCACCAGGAGCTGCTGAGTCCCATAAATCACTTGGTGGCCTATAAATTAAAAGGAGCAATTAACACCTTCCTGTATGCTATAAAAAGGAGGTCAGGAAACCATGACCTGCAGGCTAAATCTGGCCATCACCTGTTTTGTAAATACAGTTTTATTGGAGCACATCTACACCCAGTGTGTTTATGTGTTGGCTGGGACTGTTTTGATACCACAGCAGAGTTGAATAATTGCAACAGAACAAATGATTCTCAAAGCTAAAAATATTTCCTACCTGGCTTTTTAAAAAAAGTGTGCTGACCTCTCTCCTGTGAAGGAAAGAAGAAAAGCAGAACTTATTAGTAGTAGAAAAGACACTAAATTTGTTCAAACGAAAGCACTCAATAACTTATTTCTGAGGAATAGCTTCTCATTCCCTTAATAACTGTGGGTGTAGCTATTAAATAGATAGGCCCTTTTACCTGTCTCCACCTACACAAAATGAATACAAGCTGCCTAAGAACAAGTATTAACTTCCTCTCTGAAAAGAAATTAAATATCCAGAATCAAAGTTTCTCTCAGTAGTTCACAGCTGGTGTTGAGGGGTCAGAGAGGGGTACAATTTCAAGTTACCCCGCGGGACCTTCAAAACC
>PVJL010008250.1:0-58527 GCA_004026885.1 Lyroderma lyra
CTTCTAGGAACATCCTGACGCTCATCAATGGGTTCGACCTGGCCGAAGGCAACGTCACCCAGGAGAACTTCGCGGAGGTGCAGCAGTGGTGCAACGCCACCGACCCTGTAGCCTACGCGCAGCTCAAGTTCCAGACCTGCGACATGAACGCCTTCCTGTCGGAGGTGAGCCCCTGGGGGTCGGTGCCAGGCAGGGGAGGGACAGACACCCTGGGGGTGGTGCTGAGCTGTCCAGGAGTCCAGTTCCCACAGCCTGTACCCACACACACGAGCCTGCTGGCCTCTGCCCTCTTGCCCCTACGGGGTCCCAGGCACCTGATCTGGGGCTCTAGCATCTGCCTGGCCACAAAAACCCGTGTCCAGGCCCCACGAGGCTGAGGTGGGAACGGGGACCACTGCCAGCCTGGGCTCCCTCCTGTCCTCACGTCAAACGCACGAGGACACCCATGGTCCCTTCTTAACATAATTCCTTCCATAAAATAGTCCAAGAGCCATCGTAATAGCACTTCAGAAATGGCTTGGGCCCCAGGGGCATGTTTTATGTCGGGCTGGCTGACATCTGCCAGCTGTCACGGTGCCGAGGAGCGGGTAACCTGCACATCATCGTTGAGGCGCAGATGTTTCGGATCACCAGTTCTAGCGATCGGTGCCGCCCATGGGCCACCGAGCTAAACACACCAGCGCCCATTAGCTGTAGTCCTGCAGCTCCCTCATTTGGAGCCACCCAGTACCGGGTGTGTCAAGCATTGTCAGGGCCCTGGGGCCACACCAGGAGTGAGGTGCTGAGGGACGGAGCTGCAGAGGGGCCCTCGAGGGTCCTCGGGGCATGCCATCCCAGGGCCCATGCAGGACGAAAGGACAGGTGGCTGGCACACAGGGACATGCTGCCTGCGTGCCCTATTCTATCAAGGTGCATGCTCGTACCTCGTTCAGGGCCGTTTGCTGAGCTTCGTAAATTCTCATTGCTCTGCTCAGTCACCAGGACCCATTGCTCCAGAAGTTTCCAGCAACAGTCAGTGCTCCCTCCTGACCCCCAAGCAACTGCTCAGCTGCTCTGTCCCCATGACTGTGCCCTCTCCAGGGGTTGCATGATGAGGGAGCCGCGCTGGCCGTGGTCTGGGGCTGGCTCCCCAGGGGCTGTGCAGTGGGTCCCCAAGTCCTCCTGGAGGCTGGTGCTTCGGTGTGCGGGCCCCTCGTTTATCACTTCCCCACAGAGCATAGCCTGTGAGGGGAAGGGTGGACCCTTACCTGAGTGCTGTGACCTTGCCCTGAGGTCCCTGACCTTCCAGGTCATAGGTGGGGCCATGTCCCCTCGGCTGGTTCTTTAGAGGCTCTGGGGTAGGAACATTGGCCACCAGAAGGGGACCCTGTGACAGAGGCTGCTGACCCACATGGCCCGGATAAAAGGGGTCGGGGTCAGCCCTGGGGCTCATGCCCTGAAAGCCGGCCCGTCACATACCCTCCCCATGGCCTGCTCTCCCCCACCAAAGAGCCTTACATCTAGGGACTCGCTCAGGCCCTGCTGACGTCACTTAGCGCTCAGACCTGGGCACGTGGGTGCCTCTCGGTAATCGTCCCGGGCAGTCTGAACAGCGCAGGCTGCTGGACTGTGATAGGAAAACGGTCCAGCTTTTCAAAACACAGTTGGGCCTAAAAGACAAGACACGGTTATTTCACCAAACGGCTCAAATGCGCCCATCGCCTGTGGGTGTGGCATGTGGAGAGCCAACTGGGGCCGGGGGGCCTGCGGGGCGCATGCTGGGCATGGCTGACACGTCCACTCGCTGTGCAGGGTGTGGAGGGCACGGGGCTGGCATTCATCGTCTTCACCGAGGCAATCACCAAGATGCCAGTGTCCCCGCTGTGGTCCGTGCTGTTCTTCATCATGCTTTTCTGCCTGGGGCTGTCCTCCATGTTCGGGAACATGGAGGGCGTGGTTGTGCCCCTGCAGGACCTCAAAGTCATCCCTGAGAAGTGGCCCAAAGAGGTGCTCACAGGTACGTGGGTAGGGCTGGGCAGCGAGCAGGCCCGGGCAGCGGGCGGAGAGGACAGGCATCAGGCCCCCAGCCAATGGGTGGCCAGGAGCTCTGTCCCCAGTGGCTCCCACTCCGCCCTGCAGGCCTCATCTGCCTAGTGTGCTACCTCATCGCCTTTGTCTTCACGCTGAACTCCGGCCAGTACTGGCTGTCCCTGATGGACGGCTATGCTGGCTCCATCCCTCTGCTCATCATCGCCTTCTGCGAGATGTTCGCTGTGGTTTACCTGTATGGTGTTGACAGGTAGGACGGAGGCCACCGTGCTGCATTCTGGCCAGGGCGGAGGGCGGGCACGCGTGACGCAGGTCTGCGGGAGCTTTTCCCAGGCGCGGACCGGTGTGGTATGGGTGTGGGTCTGGCACCTGGATGGGCGTGGTGGGGTGGGGACGCCGGGTCCGGAAGGACACCCAGCCAGGGGGTGGGGGAGTGGGCAGGAGCAGGAGGCCCGAGTGACTGGCAGGGTGTTAGCGGTGGCCAGAACGTGGACAGCGCAGGGGAGCTGGAGGGACCATGGCCAGGGCAGCCCTGTGGTGGGCATGCTCTGAGGACAAGAGGGCTCTATAATCGGAGCCTCAGGCGAGGAAGGGGGGTCATGCACCTTTTCAGTGTCCCCCAGCCGGACACTCAGGGCATCACCCGCTGTCATGAGTGTCCAAAACTCGGCACCGTGGCCTTGGCAGCAGCTGGACTCACCACAACTTCAGAAACGACTGTGGTGCCCCGTCCAGGGGCTCCCACTGTGGAAGCCTATCCCACGTCACCGAGACACATGTGTGCCAGGGCACACGTGCAGAAAGCCATCTCAGATGCACAGCGCAGGCAGCTGGGGTGGCAGCCGTGGGCAGGCCCATGTGTGCGATGCCGGCAGATGCTGCCGCGTGCCTGCTGGTGGGTATGAAGCGGGCATGACCGTCCTACTGAGTGCATGTCCATCTGTGAATGACACACTTGCTGCTGGGGGTCTCCTGCCATGCCACCTCGAGGAGGCCATGAGCTGGAGGCAGAGAGCCAGGGGTGCCATGGGCCAAAGAGACTTGTCACCAGGCTCCCAGCCCTGCTGTCACCTCTGCTTTTCCAGAAGGGTCCTCTGGTCCCCCAGCAGTCCAGGACAGGCCACGCCTCCGTTCTGCCCACTCCATTCTGGTTACTGTAGACAGGAAATGTGTTTGTGCACAAGAAGGGCAGGATGTGGTGGGGCCTCCGAGGTCAGGGCCGCTGACCCCCATCTGCATAAGCACCTGCCCAGGTGCTCGCATGAGCTCACAAGTCAGAGCCCTGGGCTGTGGCTCCAAAAGGAGGCTCCTGCTATGGCCACGAGGCTCCCCAGGGGAGGCACAGCTGTGCCCAGGAGGACGCCTGGAACTGTCACCGGGAGGTCAGGCATGGCATTATATGATGGCAACTGCCCGGCGTGGAAAGGCTGGCCACCCTCTGCCTTGAAGGGCTGAAAGGCCTGTGGCACCTGCTGGTGACTGCTCCCTTCTGGCCCCTGCTCCTAGGTTCAACAAGGACATTGAGTTTATGATCGGCCACAAGCCCAACATCTTCTGGCAAATCACGTGGAGAGTGGTCAGCCCGCTGCTCATGCTGGTCATCTTCCTGTTCTTCTTCGTGGTCCAGGTCAACAAGGAGCTCATATACAGCGTCTGGGACCCCGCCTACGTGAGTGTGCGGGGGCACCCTGTGGGGGTGGGGTTGTGCTTCCGGGGAGGCGGTGTGTGGGGCTGGGGACCCTTGGGCTTCCCTCCCCTCTCCCACGGGCCGGCGGTGAGCATCTCAGGCAGGAGCGGGTGTGGTGTCCCACAAGGAGACCCCACCAGCTGCCTTTGCGTCTGCTCAGCCCGTGGTCGCTCTCTCCGCAGGAGGAATTTCCCAAATCCCAGAAGATCTCATACCCGGACTGGGTGTACGGCGTGGTAGTCATCATAGCTGGGGTACCCTGCCTCACCATCCCCGGCTTTGCCCTCTACAAGCTCATCAGGAACTGCTTCCAGAAGCAAGAGAGCCAGCAGGGGCTAGTCAGTGCACTGTCCACGACCTCTGTGAACGGGGACCTGAAGTACTGAGCAGCCCCGCTACGGCTGCACATGTGCACATGTGTGTGCAAGTGTGTGTGTGCATGTGAGTCTGTGTATACATGTGTGAGCATGTGAGTGTGTGTATACATGTGTGTGCGTTGGATAAGTGTGTGTGTGCAAGTGGGTGAGGGCATATAAGTGTGTGAGCGTATGACTGTAGATGTGAATGTATACATACATGTGTGAACATGTGAGTGCATGTAGGTGAGTGCATGTACATGTGTGTGTGACTACATGGATGAGAGTGCTATACACATGTAAGCATGTGAATTTGCATATGTGAGAGTGTATATGTGTGTGACTGCACATGGGTGAGGATTTATATACATGTGTGTGTTTATACATGTGAGTATGCACATGGGCAAGTGTATATACATGCATGTGCATATATGGTGTGTGCATGTACACGTGTGTGGGTATAAGTTATATATATTAGTTACATATGCATGTATGTGTACACACGAGTGTATGCACATGAGTGTTTACACTGAATGTGTGCACGTGTGCATGTGCATGTGTGCATACAAGCATATGTGTATGTGTGTACATGTGTGTGTATATATACATCTGAGTATGTGCATTTGTACACACGTGCCATGTGGTGTGTACATGTATGTTATTGTGAATGTGTGCATGTGCTGTGCTCGTGTGTATTTGTGAGCACATGTGTGTAAATATGTATGCAGCTGTGCGCATGTTGCCCCACACCGCACGCATCTGCCTTCTTGCTACCTGTCACAGAGGTGTTGGGCCACGTGCTCAGGTCCTGCCACGCCTCAAGAGAAAGTTAGGCCCTGGTGCAGGAGGCCCCCAGCAGGAAGCCCGCGCCCTGTGCCCATCCTGTGCAATGTGGGAGCTGGTTGCTCTCTCAGCAACTTGGAGCAGCCTAGCGGTCTCCAGCCCCTCCCCTTGTTGTTGAGCCCATGACCTAGGGACTCCCATGGTCGTATCAGGAGCTTGACCCCAGGACAAGGAGCCCCGTCTAGAGGAGGGCTGGCCAGTCCTGGGCTCCATCATCCGCCCGCCGGCAGAATCCCACGTCTTGGCAATGTTCTGGAATTAATGACTGCTAACCTGTTTAATCATTGCTTCTGGCAGCCACAAATAGATGACACTTAAATAAAACTCAGCTTGGCATAAGTTAAGGCAGAAATGCCTTTGCGTTTTTTTAAGATGACATTAACTGTGTGAATTTTTAGCTAGATGTTGGAAGACGGGTTATAGGGTAACTTAGCCTGGGTCACTGAGGTTGAGGACAGCCCATGTGTGACGAGCAGCGTACGAGCCAGGAAGGCCTAGAAGGTCACCCCCGTGGTGCCACCTGGTGATGGCTGGTGTCAGCTCTTCCTGCGTCACAGGAAGAGCTGTTTCCCAGGACGCAACACCCAACCTTAGTCAAAGTTACTTGACCCTTGGGGTGTTCCATCTCAGTGACCTGTCGCCTCCACATTCCATGGAAACATCTGGAAGCTCAAGTTATACTGGACTTTCTGAGAATTTCCTGGGAGGGATGAGAGACCTGGGTGGCAGATGGGCCCCAGTGCCACGTTCTGTCCATCCACTTGGAGACGCTCCACCACCCTCTCCCTTCTCCCGTCCAACAGTGACCACAGACTTCAGCCCAAAGCCCAGCTGAGGACCCCAAAGCCCGGCTGAAGACCCCCAAAGCCCAGCTGAGGGCACCAAAACTAAGCTGAGAACCCCTAAAGCCCAGCAGAGGACCCCAAAGCCCAGCTGAGGGTCCCCAAAGCCCAGTTGAGGAATCCAAAATCCAGATGAGGAACCCCAAAGCCTGGCTAAGGACCCCCAAAACCCAGCTGAAGACCCCAAAGCCCTCGGCGGATCTGCAGTGCTCTCACACTGCCCAGCGGTCACCTGGATGCCGTGATCGACAGGAACCTCTGGAGCCAAAGTGGGAGGCTGGCCACCTCCAGCCTTCCGCCTGGGACCACAACCACATGCCCCTGCCCAGGACACCCGTGGGCCTCATGCCACTATGGCCTCTACCAGCACCCCTGCTCCCTGATGCCAGTGGCTTCCATGGGACCCCACCTTCTCTCCCCAGTGCTGTCTGACCCTGGGCTGGGGAAATGCTGATGAGTGTCCATGGGCGCGCTGCCCCACCAGGGGTGCGGGAGGAGAGTGGGCGGGGCTTGTCTGGTCAGCCCACGTCCCCTGGCGAGTGCCTGCTTTTGCAGACGTGTCTTTGCAGATGGTTGGAAACGCAGGCTTTACGAGCACAAAGGGTGCCTGTCTAAATAAACCACGACTGCAGACGGGCAAGCTGGGGGAGCAGCCGGCCGTCTCGAAGGGCTGGGCAGGTGGTTCTGATTTCTGGGACTTTCTCTGAAGAAGCCATGGCGCTGTGTCCCCGGAGCTCTCAGCCGTGCTAGGTGGCAGCCCCTCCCACTGCCCGAGGCGCCCTGTGCTGCACAGGCTGAGGTGGCCTTGTTCCTGGGATACAGGACCTGTGGGGAGGGTGGCTGGGCTGGAGGACAGGGGGAGGGAACAGGAAGGAACAGGTGGCTCTGTGGGGCTGCCTCTCCCCTCCTCACCCTGCCCGCCCCAGTCCTTCTCCCATCCCTCCCCTCCCCTCCCCTCCCATCCCCAAAACTCGGTGCATGGGGTCCACATTCCCAGGATCCACATGTTTGGGGTCATGGCCACATTGCTGAGAGACACAGTGTCCAGGGGAGGTGAGAAGGGTGGGACTGGGGCCCTGACCTATCTTGTGGGAGCACCTGCAGGGGGTGGTCTGCGTGTTCAGGGAGCTCCGAGGCTGAACCCACCTGTGTCAGTTCGCCACCTCTTCCTCAAAGGGAGGCCTAGTGCGTCCCCCCAGCTGGGCGAGCCCACCCCTCCCCAGTGCAGTGGGTGTCTCCCTGTCCTGCCTGCTGCCTGAGGGGCCAGTGGGTGCTGGGCTGGGGGCTTCAGAGCCACCCCACCCCTGACCCCAAAGGTCACTACCATGTGACTCCACTTACAGGAAAATCTTGAAATGACCACCATAGATGGAAGTTGCTAGGAATTAGGGAGGGGACAGGAGTGGAAGGCAGGTGGGTGTGGCCACAAGAGGGGACAGGAGGAACTATCTAGTGATGGTGATGTCTGAATTGGCACATGGATGTCCCCATCCCACTGTGACCTTGAGAAAATGCTGCAGGATGTTGCCGTTGGGGGACCTGGGCTCACAGGCTGTCTGTGGAATTTCTTAGAGGAGGACGGGCGAATTAGCAACTACGTCACAATCAAAGCAGCTGCATGTGCCCGGGCCCGGGGCCCAAATGTCCCCAGCAGGGAACAGAGAGTTGGCCGGCAGGGACACCCGCAGGCAGTCGGAGCTGATGGACAATGCGGGCAAGGGCCCGAGGGGGCGGGGGAGGGCCTGGGTCCCGGGGCAGGGCCCGGCCCGGTTACCAATTAACAGGCGCCCCAGTTTTCCTTTAAATGACATAAACGACACTCGAAGGGGACACTGCTGGTGGCTCCAAGCCCACGCAGAGGCTCCCAAGGCTCCAGAGGCCAAGACCAACATGGCGTGCGTCCTGGGGCCCGACCTGCAAAGGGGCGGCAGCGGGGACGACAGGCCCAAGTGGAACAGCAAGCTGCAGTACATGCTGAGCTGCGTGGGCTTCGCCGTGGGCCTGGGCAACCTCTGGCGGTTCCCATACCTGTGCCAGAGCCACGGGGGAGGTGAGCCTGTGTGGGGCGGGGGGAGCCAGCGCCGGCCTCGTCCCAGAATCAGTGACACGCCACGACCAGGCACAGACCCGTCCCTTAGGGGCCCAGTCTGAGGGCACGAAGCATGTGGGACCCAGGACAGCCCCCAAATACGGCTTCTGCTCAGCCTGGCCTTGGGGCACCTCTGTGTCAGCTGCTGCACCAGGCCAGTGCTCTGGGGGCCCCAAGGGGCACATGTGGTAGGGACACAGCCTGCAGCCCATTTGCCACCATCACAGGACAGCAGCTGAAGCACAGTGAACTGGCTCCTTCCCCGACACACTCCCTCCTGGTGCAGCGCCAATGTGGGTGTCACTGTCCACTCTCAGAGCTGGGGACATGAGGGCATTGACATCGGCCACCCTCTGGAGCTGACATGCCTGAGGTTGTCCCCAGATGCAGGAGGCAGGGGACTGCCCAGGTCAGGCTTGTCCTTTCTGGGGGTCCCACCCTGCAAGGGCCATCCCAGGCTCAGGTCACCTTCCTTCAAGGCTCCCTGTGCTGCTGTGAGACCTGAGGGCCCCAAAGCCCCTCATGGGGACCACCTGGTTCCGTGGGCACTCTGCTTGGAGATGTGGGGAGCGTGTCCCTTGGGTCCTCTGCCTCCCACTGGGAAGTGGGGGTGGTGAGCTCCCAGGCTCCCTTTGCTGTGGCCCCTCAGCCATGTGCGCAAGGGCTCTGCTGAGCGAAGCCGACAGAAGTGCAGTCTGGCTGAGGACACATGACTGTCACTGCTGCCCGATGTGGGTCAGAGCTGCTGGGGTTTGAGGCAAGTGAGCACCTTGAGCCTTGAGCCTCCTAAGAGAGTCCCCAAAGGCCCCTCGGAACGCTTCATCACCCTGATGCTCTTTGGGGGGGGCATGGGGACCTTACCCCACCTGCTGTGGGGCCTACCTCCCAGCACCTGGACAGGTGTTCGGAGGAGATGCTGCTGGTGACAGAAGAAGGGATGAAGGGATGATAGCGGGAACGTCCCAGCCAACCCAGGACAAAGTTGCTGAGAGGATGTGGGGCAGTGGCCTTTGCCCACATCCCTGTCAGCAAGTCTAGCTCCTGGGCCCAGGGCCTAGAGTCTTTGTGGGAGCAGAACAGCCTGTCTATTGATGACACAGAGCACCAGGGGCCCCAGTGTGCAGTTCTTGTCCCCTCAGGGGGTCCGTTGACCTACACGCCAGCTGCTGACAGCCGTGTCCTTGCAGGAGCCTTCCTCATTCCCTACCTCATTGCCTTGGCCTTCGAGGGCATCCCGCTATTCCACGTTGAGCTGGCCATCGGGCAGCGTCTGCGCAGGGGCAGCATTGGGGTGTGGATGGCCATCTCGCCCTACCTGCAGGGAGTCGGTAGGCTGCCTGCTGGAGGCCAGCCCAGCTGCCCGGGAGGCCAGGGGCGGGGGCTGCACATCTGCTCTCCACGTAGGTGCACACTTGGGCCTGTAGGCGATGGAGGTGCCTGGATGTGAAGGGACAGGGATGCCTGAGACCCAGGCAGTAGCATCCCCGTCATGCTCTGTGAGGCAGCATTTGGTTCCCCTGAGGAAGAGTTGGATGCGGGGTGTTGGGTGGGGTGAGCTCCGGGCACAGGAGGAGGAGGATGCAGTCCTAGACCATGTCCCAAGTTACTACAAGCTGTGCACACAAGGCAGCATGTCCCAGGAGCTTGCAGGCATTGGGGGCATAGACAGAAGTAACATGAGGCATCACACCCCCACCCCAGGAGGCAGACCAGCCATGGGCATCAGGAATGGTGGGGGGAATTACGGGGTCAGTGGCGAGGTGGTGACGTGGCGGTGCTTACAGGGCTAGGCTGCTTCTTCGTGTCCTTCCTGACCAGCCTGTACTACAACACCGTCCTGACCTGGGTGCTATGGTACCTCCTGAACTCCTTCCAACACCCACTGCCCTGGGGCGCCTGCCCACTGGACCTTAACCGCACAGGTGACGTTGGGCCCTGGGCATCCGCCTCGCCTCACCCAGCCCTGCGTGGCCTCCCCCAAACCACATGTTTGAGGTCCAGTTATCTTTGCTCTATGTGTCTGTTCAGTGCTAGACCTGGGGCCTGCGGATGGCCTGTTGTTCACAGCGCACTTGTGGGGCCTATGGCTGTGCTTGGGCATGGTGCTGAGAGGGTGAGGGGCTGCTTTTGCTGAGCTAGGCCTACAGGTTCCAATCTTGGCTGGGTCTTGCCCGGTGTGCCCAGTGTCCCAACGGCCCCTGACTTAGGTTCAGATTGCCTCCTGGGTGGGTGCTGCAGAGCCCAAGTTCCACCCAGGCCCTGTGGCCGGTTCATGAGGGGTCTGCCTGGTCCCAGGGTTCGTGGAGGAGTGCCAGGCCACCAGCACTGTGAGCTACTTCTGGTACCGGCAGACGCTGAACATCACGACTGACATTGACCACAGCGGCTTGGTACAGTGGCAACTGGTGCTCTGCCTGGCCGCCTGCTGGGCAGTAGTGTACCTGTGTGTCATCAGAGGCATCGAGTCCACAGGGAAGGTGAGTCCACGGCTGACCTCATGACCCAGCTCACTGCAGCTGTAGAGCACTCACTGTGCTGTCAGTGTTTGTGTGTGGTTCACAGGCTCTGCCAGGAAGGGTGTGAAAGTCAGGGCCATTGTGTCCCCTTGGAGAAGCGACACCTTTCCCACTAGGAGGTGACATCCTTGTCCTGGTCATAGGCTTTGCTCTGGAGTCAACTGAGCTATCAGAGCAACCATCCCGCCTTCTCTGACGATGCTGATGCCATGTGCTTTTCCCGTTCTTCTTCTTTTAACCTGTTGGGTGTCTTTATTGAGAGTGTATTTCTTGTCAACAGCATGCACTTGGGTCTTGCTTTTTTACCCAGTCAGACGATCCCTGCCTTTTGTTTGGGGCATTTGACCATTTACATTTAGCGCAATTATTGATCTGGTGGGTTTCTGTCATCTTGTGTGTTTTCTCCTTGACCCATCTGTTCTCTGTCCCTGTTTCTCTTCTGAGTATCCGTTATGACCTGCCTGTGTGCTTTGCTGGCTTGTTGGCTCTAACGCCTTCTTTTACCTTTGGGGTCACATTAGAGACAGTAGCACCATCTTTAGTTCACCATGGTCCACATTGGTGGTGCTCCATGTGCAGGGAGGGCCTCCTAGCATCATACCCACTTCCTCCCTCCCTGCTTCATGCCTATTGTCATGTGCTTCATTTACAATATGTTCCAAACAGCAAATCCATCATGAACATTTTTGTTTTAAACAGTTGACTGCCTTAGAAAAGACTGACATAGTGACGAAAGAGGTACTGATAGTTATGTGGCTCCTGCATAGAAAGGGCCATGGGGGCCTGTGGCTGGCAAGCCTGCCTTTCGAGGGGCCCCAGCTCAGCATCCCACCCCCACCCCCTGCCATCACACCCATCCTAGCAGAGCCCGTAGACCATGTATGCACTGTGAGCAGGGCCCAGCACCTCTAGACTGCGGCTGCAGACCCCAGTGTGCATGGGCCCCAGTGCCTTTTCCCACGGGTGTGTGGAGGTCATAGTTCCCCTACATGAGGGCCTTCACACTCGAGAGGACTGGAGATATGCAGATGGGGCAGGGCCACCATGAGGCTCCACAAGCCACACAGAAATTCCAAATAACCCTGTTATGAAAGTCCCTAAAGATGTGTCTGGGTGACCCCTAAAGTCAGCCTGTACTGGGAAATTGGGGGGGGGGGCGGGGAGCAGTGAGGGAAGAGTGTCCATTTGTACATGTTTTGCACAGACACTGGGTGCAGATTCCTGCCCAGACCTGACTGAGAACTGGGGACTAGTCCTGCACTGGGGGATAGGGTGTGGGCAAGCATGCAGCCCCAAGGCCCCTGTGGGTAGTCAGCTGGGGGTGGGGAGATCTGAGGGCCTGCAGCATAGACAACTGAGGCCACCACCTGGGGGGGTGTCAGTGCCCACCTCAGCTGACTCGTGTACATAGACCACATGTGAGTCCACATGTGAGAGTCCCTGTGAGCCCCAAACCCTCCTCCAAGCTTCAGTGGAGCCAGCCCCACACCCACAGTGCCCTCTACCCTGACCCGGCTGGGGGAGTCCTGGCACACCTGCTGCCCTGCAGGTTCTGCGTGGAGCGGACACCATGAAAAGTGTCACCGTCTGGCCTTTCCAGGTGATTTATTTCACAGCCCTGTTCCCCTACCTGGTCCTGACCATCTTCCTTGTCAGGGGACTCACCCTGCCTGGGGCGGCCGAGGGGCTAACCTACCTGTTCACACCCAACGTAAGTGGGGCTCCAGGGGACACTAGGGGCAGGACGACGGCTCAGCCGCTCATCCTCCCCTGACTGTGGGGGTCAGGGTTGGAGCAAGGGGAGTGTGTGAGGGGGATGCGGTTTGGGACAGAAGGACTCTGGTGTCTGTGGGACATTGGGGGCTGGGGTTCGGGGAGAGGTGGGCAGGGGCCCCTTGTCCTACCCCTGGTGCCCTGGGCTGCACACCCAAGAGCCTTGTCCAGCTGCACAGCCTACAGACGAGGACCCCCAGGACCGGGGCCTGCCCACCAGAGCCCAGCCCTTCTAGACCTCTCCACGCTCCAGGACCCAGCCTCCCAGGCAGTACCCTTCCCCCCACCTCCCAGGGAAGGGAAGGGGTGCTGCGTGTGGAAGTGGGTCTGCTTGGGGTCCCCAGCTGCAGAAACACCAGCCTTTATGGGTGCGTTGACCCCACCCCAGAGGCCTTCATGTCACTCAGATCCGCCTGAGAGGAGCAGAACAAACACACCCAAGTTCAAGATGCCCAGACCCGTTTCCCTCACCTCAGTGCCCACATGGGCAGGGGCTGTGGGTTATTGACATGTCCCAGGGCAGGCCGCCCAGGCTGCCATGCCAACCGCTGTTCCCGGTGCGGCTCCTCCCTTGTGGTCCTGCGCTGACCCTGGGGACTGAGCGGGTGACACCGCTCACGACAGAGTCTCTGGAAGGACCACTCTGGGACAGGTGGCGCCCAGCCAGTGCGGTTCATCTGTGGTACCATGAGATGCTCCCTTCCCCCCCCAGGTGCAGAAGCTCCGGAACCCTATGGTGTGGCTGGACGCAGCCACCCAGATATTCTTCTCTCTGTCCTTGGCCACCGGAGGGCACATCGCGTACGCCAGTTACAACCCCCCCAGGTAGGACAGGGCCGGGGGGGCCTTCCTGCCATGTCTTTTTTGGGCCTCACTGCCTGGGACCTAGGGGAACCTAGTGTGAACTTGAAATAAGACCAGACCTCTGGGATCCCAGCCACTACCGAGTCACCCCCTGAGGGCTGCAGATCAGGGTCTCTTCCAGCATGTTCTGGAGCCAGACTGTCAAACCCAGGCACAAGGCCATCACTGGGGGTTGACACTGACAACAGGAAATGTGTGCGACACAGGAGGTCGCAGAGCAGAAACGTGTGTCCCTTGTATGGTCACTAGAGCAGCCTCAGGCCTCTGCCCTGCAGGGGCCACACCTGCCTTGTAAGACCCGTGAGGGTGGGGGCTTCGTCAGCTGCACACCGGGAGGCCGTGTCAGGCAGCGGGGCAGGAGGCTGGCAGCCCACCCCTCCCAGCCTCCACGCATGCCCAGCGGGGCCCTCATCCCTGTGCCCAAGGCCCTGGGGGCGGGAGGGGGCTGAGGCCGGCCGGAGGTCCCAGGAGCAGAGCAGGGGTGTCCCAGTGGGGATGCTGGGGTGCAGACCCCCACATTCCTCCCAAGGGGCCCTGGCCACAGAGCCCGCTGCACGCCTGTGTCTGCCCAGGAATGACTGTGTGAAGGATGCCGTGAGCATCGCCCTGGTCAACAGCATGACCTCCCTCTACGCCTCCATCACCATCTTCTCTGTCCTGGGCTTCAAGGCGGCCGAAGACCATGGGCGCTGCTTAGACGGGTGAGCACGGGGTCTGTAGGCCACCACCTGCTGTCGCCTCAGAGGGGTGTCCCGCGAGGGGCGCGTGTGGCAGAACCTAGAATGTGACCTGATTCAGAAATAGGGTCTTTGTCCATACTATGGGTCAAGATGCAGTTACACTGCTTAGGGTGCCCCAACTCCATAAGCATCCTTACAGGAGACAGAAAGGGACACACAGACACAAAGGGTAGGGCCACACAACAAGGAGCAAGGTTGGGTGACAGCCGCAAGCCTGGGAAGAGGCAGGAATGACCCCTAAGAGTCCCTGGAGGGTGACCTGGCCGCATCCATTGTGCTGGGTGACACCTGTCCTAATCAACTGGGCTATGCCCACTGAGGGAGAAAGAGGACCGACATGGCCACTCCCAGGACCAGGTGCCCCTCCTGGAATGTTCTGGAAAGAGTGCAAGGCTCGTGCCCTGCAGAGCAGTAGAGGCCTCCACACAGCTCTCCCAGCTGCCTCCACTGAGATGCCTGGTGGCCACGAGCAGTTGGTCCCTGAACGGTGCCTCTGACATGTGACCGTGGTGCCACACTCAGGGACATTTCAGACAGCAGTCACCAGCAGAAGGCACACAGGATGTGGTGACTTGGCCCTGACTAGGCTGTGAGAAGGACACTGTCCACACTGGGAGGTGAAACAGGAAGTCCCCGCGTGGCCTGGCCAGCCCTGGCAGGGACGTGCCACTCTGGGTGTGTCCCCACATAACCATGGAAGGGCCATAGGTATGAATGCTGAGGTTACAAGTAAATTGAGGGAGCAGGCGAATCTGCAAATGCTGAAACGGCTGCTGGGCCTGCCACCCTGCCTGCAGCCCTTGGGAGTGTCATAGGCCCAGTTGTGCCCCCGGTGGGGTGTTCCCTCCCAGACTGGAACCCCTGGGGCTGAGAACAGCCTTTCCTCCCCCTGCATGAAGCAAATGGTCACCCGCCTGGCACCACCACGATGTCCTCGAGACCCCGCCGGGCTGACCCTCCCGTGGGTGCTGGGGAGCTGGCTGCCCCGCCGAGCCCTCACCTAGCTGCTCCATCTCTGCAGAAACATCCTCAGCCTCATCAATGCCTTCGATCTGCCCGACCAGAGCGTCTCCAGGGGTGACTACACCGCTGTCCTCACACACCTGAATGCCACCCAGCCCGAGAGGGTGGCTGGGCTGCATTTGGAGGCCTGCCGCCTGCAGGACTTCCTGGATAAGGTACTGGGGGCCTTGCCGTGCCATGGGGGACTGGGGGGAGGGGTTCCTCCCTGGTGCACAGAGCCAGGCTGTGGCTGGAGTCGGGCAGCCACTCACAGGGGGTGCTGGCCCCTGGGGATGAGGCTAGCGGGCTGGGGTGGGTGGTCAGAAGGCAGGGCCTCAGGGCAGCGGACTGTTGGGTGTCTGACCTCAAGGTGCTGGGTCCCCTGCCACCTGGTGGTTGCAGAAAAGGCTCGTTCCTTCAGATGCATACCCGTGTCATGTCGCGGCACGGCGTGGACAGCGCAGGCCCTGCCCCCACTGTCCTGATGCCCGCAGGGTGCAGGTGTGTGTGGCAGCGTGGCTGTGCATGCGTGTGTTGCAGAGCGCCTCAGGCACGGGCCTGGCCTTCATCATCTTCACGGAAGCCATCCTGCACATGCCGGGTGCACCCGCCTGGGCCGTGCTCTTCTTCTCTATGCTGTTCACCCTGGGGCTGTCGTCCATGTTCGGGAACATGGAAGGTGTCATCACGCCACTCCTGGATATGGGCATCCTGCCCAGATGGGTCCCCAAGGAGGTCCTGACAGGTGAGTGTGCACATGCCCTTCTGTGAGGCTCAGGAGCACTGCTGTGGTCCCAGTAGAGGGCTGGGCTACCTCGTCCCCTCTCACTGACTCGACACGCCGAGGGCCATCAGGAAGGAGCGGCACCCCCCTCCCACCTGGCCCACTGAGGCTGGCCGTGTCCTCCCACCATCCTGGGCACAGTGCGGGAGGTGGTGGGGACGAGCAGACAGGCAGGGAGGTACAGCAGCTGGGAGGGCCGCCAGTGGCCTGCACAGACGCAGTGTTCCTATGCAGGTGCCACCTGCCTACTCTGCTTCCTCCTGGCCACCTGCTTTGCGCTGCAGTCTGGGAACTACTGGCTCCAGGTGTTTGACAGCCACATCGTGCCCCTGAACCTCATCATCTTTGCCTTCTTTGAGGTGGTCGGTATTGCCTACGTCTATGGGCTGGACCGGTGAGCTTGCTCCCCTCAACATCTCAGTGTCTGCTCCCCGCATCCCACATCTGCAGGGTCTGGGCTTCGTGGACACTGGTCTGCACAGCTGTGGGGACAAGCCGGGCCATGCCTCCCACCCAGGGCTCCACAGGAGCACCCACATGGCCCTCCAGCTGGCTGTGCTACCTCCTAGACTGCAGGACGAGAGTGACAAACAGCTGATCCCAGCAACATGGGGTGGCGGACAGGTGGACACTAGGGCACTGGGAGGGTTGCCTGCCTGGATGCCCTCGTGGAGGCCTCCGAGAAGGCCCGGCTCTGACCCTGTCCATCCCCACCTGGCTGGGCCTGCTATACAGCTGTCACTCACACCTGCACTCACACCTGTCATATCTGTCCTCACACCTGTCACACCTGCACTCTACCCGTGTGATGGCTGCTCAGGAAAACGTGGGGGTAAAGGACAGTGGAGGTGGGAGACAGCCCCACAGGTCATGTGTTGGTGACACTGGGTGAAGCTGCTGGCTGAAAGGGGGGGCTGAGGGACAGTGGGGGGCCTGAGCCCCATGTCTCTGTGGCAGGTTCTGTGATGACATCGCATGGATGACAGGGAGGCGGCCCGGCCTCTACTGGAGGGTGACCTGGAAGGTTATCAGCCCCCTGATGCTGCTGACCATCTTTGTGGCCTACATCGCCCTCCAGGTCCAGACGCCACTGAGCTACAGGGCCTGGAACCCCCAATACGTAGGTCCTTTGGATATGGACACGGGGGGCCCTGGGACCCCACCATGGGCCTGCCCTGGTGCCATCCAGGGCCCAGATGACCCTCATAGTGGACATTTGTACCCTAAGTGAGCATGTGCAGCCTGAGGCTATGGGAACTGTAGTGTCCTCTTGGGCATCAGAGCCCACCCGGGCCGCCAAGGGACCCTTGGGCAAGGTCCTTGGCCAGTGGTGGGAAGATTCTGTGCACATCACAGGTCCCTGTGGCCCCACACACAGGGGCATGGGCTCCAGCCCCACTTCCCAATGCAGTGGGGATAGGCCCTGTGCATTGCCTGTTCCTGGTCGGAGACCAGAAAAAAGTGTGCACGGCACATGACACTGACTTGCCAAGGTGACGGGGAGGGGTGTGTGGGCTGTGCCCTGGCCCAGCCCTCCCGCTGGGTGGCACTGACCTGCATGGCCTGGCTGACCTGCCACCCCATCCGGCTGCTCTGAACCCCACTTGCTCCTTGTCAGGAGCATGCAACTGATGTGCTCCAAATCCCCTGAGAGGGACACTGCCCCGGACACCAGGGCCGGGACAAGCAGAATAGTGCTGCGCTTCTTGAAGCATTTCTGGGCCTGTCACCCTGTTAGTCACACAGCAGTGCCTTGTGGCCCTCACGAGAAGGGCTTGAAGTCATAGGTTGTGTCATCCCCTCATAGAGGAGAGAGAAAGGGACACGGAGTCTGACGCTGCCCCACAGGCCACATGAGGACTCTCCAAGGCTTTGAGGGGTCAGGGAGGCTCTTTACAGAACATCACCCCTCAGGCCCGTCTTAGGGACCAGCACCTGGGAGAGGCTCAGCCCACGTCCTGGGACTTTGGTCCCTGTGTCCTCCCTGTCTACAACGCAGCCCCTGGCTGGGCACCTTTGCTATCCATCCACCCGCTGGTTCATTCCAGGAAGAGATAGGGTGAAGCTGCCCGTACAGCCCTCGTCCACGTGACTGCAGGCCAGCCCCTCTCTCTCTGGAGACGCAGACTGGGGGTGATGAGACGCTGTCCCGTTCCTGATACCAGCTGTGGCCTTGTGTCCTGCAGGAGCAGTTCCCCCTGCAGCAGGAGGTGTCCTACCCCCGCTGGGTGCAGGCCATCTGTGCGCTGCTGTCCTTCTCGCCCGTGCTGCTGATCCCGGGGGCCGCGCTGTTCGCCCAGCGCAGACGGAGGCAGAACTCACGTCTGAAGCTGCAGGAGAGTGGGGGGTGCTGAGGGCAGAGGTGGGGTCCTGCTGTGTGCCACTCGCTCACAGACCCCATTATATCACCTGACCCTGAGACCTGTGCTTGTGGCTGCCAACACCCTCAAGCACTCCGACCCAGCTCAGGGTGCAGCCCGGTCCCTCCATTGTCCATAGTGTTCTCCATGCGGGGGACGGTGCAGTGTCTGGCTCCTGGGGGTCCTGCATGGCACCACTGGGGTGGCCACAGGCAGCACCCAGCAAGTCCACAGGCAAAATGGCGGGGTTCCAGGGCCAAGCAGGCCACACCCTTTGCAGGGGGGCTGCAGATCACATGTGCTGTGGGAATCTGCAGGGCTGATGTCCAAGGGGAAGCAAACAGCCCAGCAGCACCCAGGTCATGGGGAGGGTCTGTGGTGGCCAAGTATGTGAGGGGACCCACACAGGTGCAAGAGTGCAGGTCTGCCACAGGCAAGGTGGGCAGCCATCGTGGAGAACCATCCCAGGAACCCACAGCTACCCGCTGTCACCCCAGGGCAGACCCTCCTCAAGGGTGAGGCGGCAGCTCCGGAGGCTGTATCCGAAACATGGCCTTCTGTGCTTTTAAAACTTTCTCACAGGCTCACACGTGTGTCAGGAAGGTACAAAGGGGCCGATGATTATCCAGGTTCCTGCTGCCTCCCAGTAGCCACAACACTCAGTCCCGGCACCACCATGTCCCAGCATTGCCAGCCAGAGGCAGGTCTCTGGCACTGGGCCCTGCCCACAGGGCACCTGGAGGAGACCACAGGCCGGGAAGCCCCAGCACACCCCTCTAAACAAGGCCCCAGCGGGCCCGCGCTGTCCGTGGTGCTGAACAGCCACCCAGGACAGGCAGCATGGCAGGTTGCTGTGGGAGCCATCTGGACCCACAGGCACCCCAACCCGGGCACACAGAACATGTCCTACCACTGCCTGAGAGCCCCTGGATGGCACTTGAGGGTGCCCTGAAGTGTGTCCTGCCCACCACCCCGTGTTGTGACCATCTGGTAAAAAACTGGCAAGTGACTGTTTCTCTCACGGTATCTGACACTGTCCCTTCAGCCACCTCCTTCCTCTGTGCGGTCCTGTGACCACACTGGTTCTCCTGGGTGGCCCAGGAGCATCTCCCTTTCTGGTCAGCTGATTAGTTACTGAATTCCACCTGCAGCTGTATCCCCCTTTGTGTGTCAAGCTTTGGGTTAGGGCATGAGCATCTTCAGGGCTCATTACCCTGCCCCCCATGAGCACCGGAGGGCTGAGCCCCACACATTTGGGTGCCCTTTGCTGTAGAGCATCCTTCACAGCCAGCTACCCAGCACGCGGGGGCAGGGATGTGGGGCTGGGGAGGGGTTCCCAGCTCTTTGCTCACTCTTGCTTCCGTTTTACACCTGGAGTAAAACGTGTGAGCTTCATGAACAAATGGGCTCTGCATATGCGATTTAGACCTGGGGGAGATTGAAAATCTGGGTTTTTTTCTTTGCTTTCAAAAATCTTATTTCCCTGTTTCACCCTGAGACTTGGCAGTGTGCACAGTGGTTTTGAAAAAATTCAAAGAGGGAGCGTGTGGTGAAGCCTGACAGACGCGTGTGCCCTTCTCAAGGTCTAACCTGTGGGTAAAATACATGTGACCTTGAACACGCCCCGCTCCCCAATGCACTTCCTAGAGAAGAAAATTCTGGGGCTGGTAGGAGCCGGACAGTGAACCATGACCCACCTCCTGGGCTCGGTCAGCTACAGACATTCCAGAAATGCCCAGGGGCGCCGTGAGCAGCTGTGGCCAGGGCGTGTCAGCCCAGTCACTTGCCATGGGGCCCCGTCCTCCTGTCTCACCTGCCCTGAGCATCCTCCACCCCGGGTGCAGGGCCAGCCCTTCCTGCCTGTGACAGGGAGTCCACTGCAGGCTGGCATGCAGGGTGGGGCTCAGTCCCTCACAGCTCATCTCCTTAGCAATTTATAATGTGCTCCGTGGACTTGGCTCGCCCATAAATGCACAGCCCAAACACTCAACTCCCTTGGCAGCACAGTAACAAGGCAACAGCCATAAACCCCAACCACAGCACGCACTCACATCCGGGCATGGGGCTGTGCTAACACTGACCCAGTCCAAGGTGCACACGGAGGCACCTGTCCCCTCCTGCAGCCCCACCAGGGAGGTCCATTAAGGAAGCCTCAGATTGCTCACACGCTGGCCTCTGTGCCACTCCAGGGCTAAGAGTGCCAACGCCCCCTGTGGGGGCAGTTTCTGTGGATGACACCCCTCTGGGCCGCGCCCTCCTGTTCTTTGTGCAATCCACCAACTGTCCAAGGGCACTTGTCCAGCCACCTATGCCCAGCACACCCCCTGGTGGTCCGGAGGGCATACTGCAGGCCTTCCCTGCTGGTCACTGTCAGATACAGGCTGCCCGGTGGACAAGGCCTTGGCTCACTGTGCTCCTCACAGGGGAGGGGTTGGGGTGGACTCAGAAGGCGGGCACCTGACCAGGAATGTGGGGGGTGGGGGGACAGCCATGGGGGCGGTGGCTCTGTTGAAGCTGTGAGGGCCACCCTTTTCCCTATCACCAAGGCCCTGGCCTCGTCACCTCCCGTGTCCCTCACAGACTTACTTTCCATATGCCTCCAAACTCCTGGCCTGACCCACATTGCCCCTAGCTCCCAAGTCTCCAGAGCAGTGTCTCAGTGCAGGGCCCCCACCCTGCCAGCTCACAGCCAAGCCCTAAGTCCCGCCCCAGATCTTCTGAACTGGAAGCCTGGGAGGCAGCCCCCATGTATATATGGCTTAAGGCCCAGAGGACCCAGAGCTCAGATGGAAACTGCTGCCGCATGTCCCAGGTTACCTCTGAGCTTGGCTGCCCCTACCCTGTGGGAGCCCCTGCTCCTCTCGCCCACTCCCGAGAAAGCCCCTCCGAACCCCCAGGCTCAGGACCGAAGTACACCATGTGCCCAAAACTCACTGCTTATACAGAGATAACAGTGCTCACGCAGTGCTCATTGTAATACGAACACAAGAGAAATATCTGAACGCTATGAAGACAATAAGCAAAAGCCTCGATTTCTCCATTCCGCAGCCCCCACCCCAACCATGCAAAAGGGGCCATGGGGAACAGAACACTGAATGGGGACAAGCAGAAGAGCCCAGAATGGGGGTAGAAGACACTCAGCTCCAGCCAGCCATGGGGACAGGCGGGGTCAAAGGCCTGGGTGTGGACGGCATGGCCTGGGTGTGGACTTTGCCTCAGGGAGGCAGTGAGGACGGACTTTGGATGAACCTAGGGGTCAGTGGCAGGTAGGGGTGCTGCTGCAGGTGGGTGTGAGGGTGTGTTCAGGGTGCTGCACGTGTCAGCAGGAAGCAAACCACACCCACCACACATGGGCCATGGGCCACTGCTCTGGACTGGGTGTCCCCACAGCAAAGGGGTGACAAAAGTTCCCAACACACCCCTTCTGGTGCCCATGCCTGGGCTAGGCTATGCCACCTGCCTCCCCATGGTGGCTGGCAGCCAAAGGATGAACCTGTCACCAGGACATGGAGGTGGGCCCTGGTTCCCTGACATGGGGATTGAGACCCTCCTGAGAGCAGCCCAGCCAGCAGTACACACCCTGGGCCTCAGGGCATAGGGGCCAGACCCTGTAGGCCGATCACCTGGGGTGAGGTTCAATGGCCCAAGTCCTCTGGCTGAGAGAAGGGCTGGCTGTCAGTCCAGGATGGTCCTGAAGTCCGTGGTCAGGGCCGGGTCGGCTGCTGTCTGCAGGGTGGCCAGCGTTGCCCTTGGAAGCTGCTGGCACAGTTGTGTGTGGGCTGTGTGGAGATGACAGACATCAGTCTTCTTTCCTCAAGAAACCCTAGGAGGGGCCACATGCCAGCCTCCCGGACATGCTGAGGCCAGGGGATGGGCTGTGTGCTGAGCATCTACTGTGTGGCTGACCGGGCTCCAGGTGCCAGGCACCTTAGCAGGACACACGACGTGCACAGCTGGGGAACAGGCAGGGACCTTGGTATGGATGTCAGAGCACGGCAGGGGGGCCAGGATGGGGCAGATGGTTAGCAAAACGAGGGGCCAAGGATCCCCCTGGCATGGGGGGAGGAAGCCAGGGACAGAGGCCAGGGGTGCAAGGAAGGGCACACAGGCCAGAGGGACCAGAGGAGACTGGGAGTTATGGTTCCCAAGGGAGAAGTGGGCCTCAGAGGCGAGTTGCGGAGAGGGGAGTGACTGGGTGGGCGTGCAGCATCACCTGCGCCCCACCACTTGGGGGCTCCTGGACCCACCCACCTGTGGCTGACATGGAGGACGGAGGACGGGACTCTGCACCTGCACAGAGGGGCGCCCTGGGGCCGACGCACTCTGCTTGCACTCACCAGCCTGCAGTGGCCTCAGGAGACACCTGTAGGTGACGCTGTGACGAGACAGCTTCTGCAGGAAGGCGTGGAGGCACAGCCACCTAGCAGCTTCAGAAGGAAATGGGCCTGTGGCGCCCTTGGCCCCCAGTGACACCCCTGGGGACACAGGGAGAGGCTGAGGCCCCCGCTGGGACTGGGCCCCAGCGTTCCCCCAAAGAAGGCGGCTCCAGACATCGGGGGTCCAGAGCAGGCTGAGCACAGGAGCTGGGGACCAACGGGCCACTGCATTTCAGGGGCTGCCCCGAGAGGAGCACCTGGAACTCTGACGCCTGAATCGTTCTGGGCAACTTCACCAGAGACATTTCCACGAGACAGAAATGACAGAGAATCTCTTAACCCAGGACCATGGAGGACGACCAGTACGGTGCACGAGGGTGTGGGAAGGTGGGCTGGGGACTGGCGTGGGTGTCCCTGTGTCTCCGTCCCCAGGAGCTCGGGGCCCAGCATCCTCCTGACTGCTGGCCCATTTGTGCCCTGAGCACATGGAGAGGAGGCCCTGCCTGCCATTCCCAAATGTCCCACTCGGATGCAGTCATGCTGGCCACCTGCCCACCCAGCAGAAGGTGAGCTAGGTCCGGAGCAGTGAGCAACTTCAAGGGCACCAAGTGTTGAGAGCCCAACTCCCTGCGCTGCACCGGGGCCGCAGGCGCCCAGAGCGTGTGGCCAGCATCCTGCGCTTGCCGGCACCGCCAGGGACCCCGTGATACCTGCCAGCCCAGCCCCGAGTTCCCGGCACGCACGCACCCGCATTCTTGGCTTTCAGGAGGGTGTAGCAGCGGGATGCGGTGTCCCAGATGACGTGGAGGAAGAAGGCGGGGTTCTTCCGAACGTGCTGGTTGAATGGGAGCTGGAGCACACACGCGTGGAACCTGAGGGGTCGAGGCCGTCAGCAGGGCCTCCTGGTGGAACGCGCGTGCACGCGTATGCATGTGCGGGTGTGTGTGTCTACAAGCCGGGCGCGAGCATACGACAAGCCCCTTACTGGGTGGCTGGGCCCCTTTCAGAACATGCACGTGCGTCGATCGCCAGCAGTCTGGCCTCATTCTCAAGTTACCTTGTGAGGTGGGAGGTCTCATCCCCACTGACGGCAGAGGGGACCTGGGCTGGAAACAGGCACATCCTGTGGCCTGTTCCCGGAGGCAGGTCGCCCGTGACTCTCGGAAGGGTGCCTCCCCAGGAGAGATGGGCAGGTCGCTGCCTCCTGAGCTGCCAGGGGTGCCGGGGTCCCTGGGAACCACTGAGCAAAGGCCCCCCCGTCCCGAGGATGGAGGGGCAGGTGACTAGGGCCCTGTCCCCCTTCCCTAGGAAGTAGCACAGCCTGGCGGGGGACTGTTTTCCCTCAAAGATGCAGTACAACGAACGAACACAGTCACCACCAGCTCTTAATTGGCAGGTGGCTGAGGGACCCCTGAGCCAGGGAATGTTCCAGAAGCACACTGGGCCACAGCATGGGCCAACCGGTGTGGCAGGATTGCTGGGAGCCGCAACCCACTGCTCCTTCCTGGGGACATTGGAGGGTCTGGGGCTACGATGGTCACCCAGAACCACCTCCACCACCTGCTCTCTGGGTCCCCCAGGAGTCTGCCGCCCACCTATCCTGCTTTCACCTTCCCCATGCTCCACAGGCCTCTGTCCTACACCCACTCCCACTGCACACAGGCACATGGGGATGTCCTGAGTCAGCACAAAGGGACTGAAGGACACCCTGGGTCAGCACACGGGGACTTGGGGAACCCTGGGTAAGCACACGGGGACTTGGGGACACCCCAGGCCACCCTGGCCTTGCTCAAATGACACAGAGCCGATGTGGACATGCGTGCAGGGGCAGCGTCTGCTGCTGAAAATACGCGAACGTGGCATTCTCATAAAATGAGTTTCAATGTAGAGGCGTGGAGCCGGGGCCCAGGGGGAGCACTGAGGAGCCCACCTGAAGGCCTGCAGCAGGAAGATCTTGTACACATTGGTGCAAACCGTCTGCAGGCTGTTCACCTGCGGTCATGAGGAAAGGAAATGCTGGGATGATACCTGCAACTTAAGTCTCCCTTTGGTTTCGCCACCCGCTCTGCTAAGAGGTGCTCATCTATCCAGGGACATGCCACCAGGCCCTCAGCGGTGGCCCCTCACTGCCTGGGGCACAGTTGGGACTCTGATGGGGTCCCTGGACGGCCAGCTGGACAGCTGGGCAGAAAGGGACAAGAACCCCAAAGCCCTGAGAGGAGGGGCCCTGGGGCCAAGAAGGCAGGGCCTGCGGGGCACGAGGTCCATTACACGTGGGTACACACACGCTCACACACGTCTGCACTCCTACATGCTCATTATACAATGGCCTCGTAAGCCGTGCAGGCCCCGCAGGACATTGGGAGCTGGGGCCGCGTGCTCACCTGCAGGCTCAGAAAGAGGCTGTGGCACTTCAGCCCCAGGACCCCAAAGAGCTTGCGCCGCAGGCTCCTGCCAGCCCTGAAGCCCCGGCTAAAGGTCAGGCTAGCGGTGATGGAGGTCCGTGCGTAACTGCAACACAAGAGAGCCTCACAGCGTCACATGGCCCGCGCCCCTGCTGCCAACGCATGCTTTGATCGCACCTCCCACGTGCGCCTGTGCACGCATCCTGCAGAGAGACCTGCGCTTGGCATGCCCCCACTGACTGGCCAACGGTCGTTTGATAGGAACAGGGTACACAAAGTGTGGAGGGGCCACTCACTCCTGCTAACACATGGGCGTCCCCCCAGTTCTCTGCACAGAACTACACAAGCACGAACACACGTGTCACACGCAGCCCCACCCATCTCGCCATCCCTCGGGTCGTGTTCCGCTGTGTCGAACCTTGCCACCCTGAGCAGTTAAAAGTGGTCAAATGGAACCTGTGGTTACGTCTCCTATTTTTACCCTTAAAATAGATTTCTAAGGGTAAAACACTGAAAAAATGTTTTAATGCTTCAGAAACTTTAACACAAATTCACAGCTTCTGGAAACATTGTTCCTGTGTGCCCCTCCCTAAAACATGGGCAAATGTGCCCTTGCTCGACTCCAGCGCTCAGGGACACGTGCACTGCAGGGGGACCTCCAGTGAGGGGACAGGACGTTGGGGCCGTTCTGGCAGAATTGAGCCCAGAGGGTGAGGGGGCCCAGAGAGGTCCAAGCCAAGTTGCCAGGATGAGGAGAAATCAGGCGGACAGCACTGGGGGCTGGGCGGGGATGTGGGGAGGGGACGGCCACCTACAGGCCAAGGAGAGGCCTCGGAGGAACAACCCTGCCAACACCTCGGTCTCGGGCTCTAGCCTCCAGGACTAGGAGAGAGAGGATGGCTGTGGTCCAAGCCATCCTGTCGCTGGTATTTTGCACGGCCACAGAACTAAGACAGGGACCCACAGCATCATGTGCAAAAGGGGCCTCTGTGCCATCGCTCTGCTCAAAGGTGACCACAAACCCACGACGGCACTAAAGCGTGCACTGCACCCTAAAGACACTCGCGACTTGTGTGCAGCAGGACCTCTCACCTCTGGCTTAGGTCCACACCACCTCCCTTTGTGTGCACAGAACTCCTTACCCAATGACGCAGACTGATGACCCCCGGTGAGGCCTCTGGGACTACAGCCACCTGCTGCACGCACAGGCGGACAGGACTGGGTGGCCGCCTCCTGAGGGCCGCTCACCTCGAGTAGTCGCAGCGCACCTCCAGGGTCCGTGTGTCCAACAGCAGGCCGCACCAGGGGAACAGGCAGTGAGCTGGCAGCTGCAGGGGTCCCTCACTGCCCAAGGTGCCATCCTCCACGGGGAAGTTCACCACCGTCTTTCGCAGGTTTGCCACGCAGCCGTACTCGGGCACACCCCTGACCAGGGTCCTGAGGCACAGGGGCTGTGTCAGTCGCCGGAGGACAGGGGTGACCGGTGCCAATGCCTGCAGGCCAATGTGGCCACCGCCTGCAGGCCAATGTGACCACCGCGGCAGGGACCACAATACCCAGGGACCAGGCTGAATCCTGTGGGATGGTGGTCACAGCGACCCTGTTGCAGGTGAGACAGGTGAGCAGGGAACTCATGTCCCAGGCTGAGAACCAGATGGGCAGGGGGTGGGGGTGGGGCGGGCCCGAGGACCATGGCCCCTCTGCAGTGGTCAGCTGTGTCCACCTGGTGAGACCGTGGTCCCCAAGCGAGCGGGGTGTCTGCAGATGAGGCTGCCATCAGCGCCCGCAGCTGAGGCTGCCTCCATGCAGGGTACACACACCCACCCATGGAAGGGCCGAAGAGCAGAACCGGGGTGTCTCGAGCCGGGAGACGGTCTCCGCATGGATTTCGGGCTTGCCTTGGCAGTGCTCCCATCACTCAGGCTGATACCTCACAATAACTTGCACATCTGTCCCCAGAGGTCCACCCTGAGCCACGCCCCGGCTCAGTGTCCTGACAGCGCAGTACCCCCCAGACGTCGCACACACCCCATCTGCACCACCCCCTCTGGCAGTCACTGGCCACGTGTGGCTACTGATGTCCTTCAGTGTGGCCAGTACCCGAGGACCTGGGTTTGTCCTTTAACTTTGGTGGACTGACGTCCGCACAGTGTCCTGTGCCAGCAGGACAGTGCCCTGTGCCAACAGGACAGTGCCTTGTCCGAGGACTCCCAGGGCAGACGCGGAGTTTGGGGACGCCATCCAGGTGGGTTCTGCAAGACAGCCCAGTAACCAAAACCACTGCCCCTCAGGCGCCCGCACATTGGAGGGTCTGGCTTGATCACCTTCTCCCTTAGAAAGCCGCCAGAACACTGACCCACCCCGGGGGCCCTGAGGGGCTGGTGCTCTGCGGGCCACACAGAGGTAAGGACCCCACACACCTGCTTTCAGCTTGAACGACATGAATGTCACGCTAGGACCCCATGCCTCACGTTCTCCATCCTCCCTCAGTGACCATCAGTGACTCCAGTGACCACCACAGGCAAAAGTGCGCCTGCGGAGGTGGCTGCAGACACGCAGGGCCCACGCCTGGGGTTCCCTTCACGGCACAGCCCCCTGAGGTATCGCTGCCCCCTCCATTGTCCAGCATGTTATGTGCACAGAATTCTCCCAGATCCTCAGACGTGGAGGCCCAGATGCCCGGGTTGTGCTCGCTGCCTCTGGGGACGCTGTGTCCTGACAGCGCGCTGACCCAGGCCCACTCAGCACAACCACTGCGTGGTCTCCCCAGGGCCCTGGCCCGTGGTGACAGGTGGTACATGAGGCACATCAGCTGTGTGTGGTGACAGAGTGTCTGTGGACACGCGCATGGGCAGGCCTCACCTGAGAAAGGCCTGTGCGTGTGTCAGGTGAGGGGTGACCAACAGGAAGTCGTCCACCAGACGCAGCAGCAGCCTGTGAGGGAAGGGCACGCACTCATGCCGTGCTCACGCCCACCAGCGTGAGGAGACATGCGGGGAGGCTGGCAACAGCTCTGGGCTCTGTGGGGCCAGCAACGGCCAGGGAGGGGGGCAGGGGCCACTCAGTCCATACTCAGGGGGGCCTCTCTGCCACCTGGGAACCCCAGGAAGAAGGGGTAGGGCCGAGACAGGCACCAGGGCCGAGACAGGCACCAGGGCCAAGGATCCTCACCCATCCTGCTGGATCCCAGGCAGCACCCGGCTCTCCATGTCTCCGTAGCATAGGCTGCAGAGCAGGGTGGACAGGACGGAGCCCTGGGGGACCCCCTGACATTGCACGTAGGACCTGGAGAACATGAGCAGAAGCATTCACATCACACACGTCCCGCCCACAAAGCCCTGCCACGCGACTGTGCATGCGCTGCACAAAGGTGGCCACAGGGCCCCAACTCACTTGCCCCCGATTCTGATGACGTGGCCATGCACCAGGCGCAGGAAGAACTCAAAGAGGCGGCTGCTGGCCTCGTTCATGGAGCAGCCCTGCAAAAGCGGGACACATGGAGGAGGCGTGGGTGAGCAGACAGGGGTGTGTGTGCGTGGCTGTGGGCGTGCCTGGGCAGGGCGGGCTCCAGGCATCAATGGCACTTGACCCATGTCAACCCTGGGTTGTGTGCAGCTCTGCTGGGGGCTCTGCTGGGCTCAGACCTGCAGTCACAGGCCCAGACGGCTACGTCACACACTGTAACGCTGCTGCACACGGTGGGGCCCCTGGTGACCAACAGAAAGGCATCTGGAGGTTGCAGAGCCACTTAGGAGGCCGGCTAGACCCTAAAACTAGTTCTGCAAAAAGCCACAGACTTGGGACCCAACTGTGCTAGGCTGCGAGACAATGGGTTTCGCATTTGATGCGTCTACTGGAGGTGGGTCCACAGGTAAAACCCACGTGTCCTCCTACAGGATGTTTTCTTTTGGCCTCAGGATCAAAACTGAGGGAGAAGACGCCTCTAGAAATCTCAGCACAGAACTCGACGGCAAAGGAGAAATGCAGCGGAAGGCAAAAGCAAGCCTCCACCAGGGAGGGCAGCCCCGTCATGTCCCCAACCGTGTCCCCCCCACACACCCACCTGCTCGATGACCACAGCATCCCTCAGTGAGCTTGTCTCCTGAAGGCACTGCACAAACTGTCTCATGTAGGGCTGGAGGTCCGTGAAGGTGGTCACCTGCAGGTGAAGAGGAGAGAGCATGAGGTCAGTGGACCCTACCCTCCCTGGGGTGATGAGCAGAGGGGAGCCCAGGCCCCCTGAAAACTGTATACCTGCCCTCAGGTGAGACAGCAGAGTGCCCCAGTCAGGGGAGGACAAAGTGAGAGATACCCGCCCCATGTGGTCTACAGATACCCCTCCCAGAGTTCAGGTCGCCCACCACCCACCTGCCAGGAGAATATCATCCTGTTTGGAGGAAAACATTATGTAAAACCTACGCTTTAGGTATTTGTATTAAAAAATCGGGCACCTCATAAAAGAAGTAACAAGGCATGCTGAAGAACACGCCTGTGTAACCCACCCACCCACAAACGGCAGAAACTCACACAATAGGAACCCACGGTGCCTACTGAGCCACCAGATTTAAGAATCAGTAACAATGGCAGGAACGTGAAAATGAAGGGCAAGATGCAGAACGGAACCAGAGACACGGAATCCGTGGGGAACCATACATGGGAGTTCTAGAACTGGAAACCACACAGCCAGACGTAGGAACCCAGCAGTGGGTTCCATGGAGGATCAGACACAGAACGGGGAGAGCTGGCAGGCGGCTCACGAGGGACCCGGGCGGGACAGCAGTGGCAGGTCAAGTTCAGCACGCACAGCAGTCAATCCAAAACAGACCCGGAGCTGAGCGCAAACACTAAAGCAGCGAACGCTCTGACAGGAGGCACGGAAGGCGGAGCTGGGGCTTGGGGGCAGGTGCCTCACACAAGGCTCAGTATGAGCCACACACGGCAACAAAGTGAACATCACTGAAACTAAGACCTTCTGTTCACCAAGACTCCACTTGTGACTGAAGAAGTGAGACTAACGAAGACATCTGCAGGACGCACATGTGACAGGGGACTTGTGACCAGAACAAATGCGAAGGCAGCCTGGACAGGCCCCTGCGAGAGAAGACGTCTGTGTGCGAGGTTCTCAACCCCAGGGGATCCCACATAGGCCCTTCCCAAGGATCTTGGGGGGGAACTCCAGCACCCCCCACCTCCTACATGGCACTGTTCTGAGAGTGCCTCATGCCCCAACATGCTCACAGCGACTGCTCAGGGTCCCCCAAATGCCAACTGGGCCTCAGGTGTGACCCAAATCCCAGCTGTCCTTTCTCACTGCCACTATGAGGAGGGGCACCCATGGGGACACCACTGAAACACATGCACGGCTCTGCTGCCACCTGTGGCCCCCCTTGGCACTCCACTCCACCATGTGCAGTCCCAGCAACTGTGAAGGGACAGCAGGCAGGAGTCGTCTGAAGAGAGGACTGAATGTGACATGGACAGGAGAGTGAGAATGACGTGGACACGCCCTGCGGGTCTTACATGTCTCTTGAAGGACTTGCGGACCTGTCCGTGGGCCGTCCTCTGCACCACGGCATACTGGCGCATGCAGTACATGTGCTCCTGGGGCCTGATGACGTTGGCCACCACCTCCTCCAGTCTGTCGTGAGGGAGAGCGTCGTATGCGCCCGTCACGTCCACCTGTGTGGGTGGAGGCGCCGCTTACAGGTTGTTCATGCAGTCACCTCGGCCCCTGCGTCCCAGGTCCCACAGGTCCTCCTTGCCGAGCCCAGTCCCCACCTGTCCTTAGCAAACCTGGGGTGACTCGGACATGGCAGGACCAGAGAGCCCCTGAACACGTGGCCCACAGCCCTGCTCCCACGTCCCTGACTATGACACCCCAGGGCAGGCATGGGTCCCTCTGAATGTGGGCTGGTGGCCAGTAGGCCTTGGTGGATAACCGGGTCAGGGCACCCGGGCTCTGTGAGCTGAGCAGGGAGCAGTGTCAGAGCCCCCAAGAGCAGCCCTTCGTGCAGTTGGGGTGCAGTCACAGAGGCCA
The DNA here is from genome assembly GCA_004026885.1 of Lyroderma lyra. Classification (NCBI taxonomy): domain Eukaryota; kingdom Metazoa; phylum Chordata; class Mammalia; order Chiroptera; family Megadermatidae; genus Lyroderma; species Lyroderma lyra. The sequence goes on from PVJL010008250.1 coordinate 30,703, forward strand.
CACCAGCTGGGACAGTTCACACCTTCTGCCCCCAGGAGCAGGGCTCCCCCAAAGGGAGACGGGGTGCCTACCCTCACACAGGCAGACACAGGGCCTGAAGGAGGGATTGCCAGGGCCAGCATGTAGGCTCACTGGGGTCGGGGAGGTGGGATGGAGCCGGGGGCCCACCTTGACAAAGTACAGCTGGGGCACGGGGTCCTGGGCCCGCACGCGCAGGGCGAAGGCGCGCCAGGCCTTGTAGGTGTCGTCCAGGCCCATCACGGAGGCGCCCAGGAGGTCAGGCCTCCGCCTGCGCTCATAGTTCAGCACGCTGAACAGCGTCTTGACTTGCGAGGTGAGATGCTGCACCTGCAGGGCCAGCCCAGGATGGCCGCGGCGTCAGAGCACGCCCCCTGCCAGGGGACTCGGGGTCCCATCGACCCGACCCACCCCCGGGGGCCCGGGGGCAGCCCCCACTCAGATGCTGGAAGGGCACTGACCTGCCCACTACCCCAGACTCCAGGGTCTCCCCAGGGACCGGTACTGGAATCCTTGAAAACCGTACATGCAGGACCCGTCATCTCTCCCACCTGGCCCCCACTCCAGGCCCCTAATTCACACTGATAGCTTCACTTTCTCTTTTGGGGGCACCAATAATGACAAAGTCACCCCCAAATGCTAAAGGGAGGCACCTGGATGGGGTCAGAGGCAGAGAGCCATGGTGGGGAGGGGGTGTGGACCACGGGGCGGGTCCTATGGGGTCTGGGAACCTGGGGGCTGACCGCTCGGTTCTCTCTGCCCCCAGATCTTGGACAGCACACACCCCTGTGCTACGGCAGGATCATGGGCACCACGTGGGTCCGTCATGTCAGGGTTCCATGTACTGAGAACCCTGTGGGCTCTCGGAGCCTGCCCAGCAGCCCGGGGCTGGCCCTCCTGTGAGCCCCTTCACTGGACCAGAGCACAGCTGTTCATGGCACTCAGCCCGCCTTGCGTGGCCTCTGGGCCGTCTGTGTGCCCAGATACCAAGCCTGCGGGTCAAACGTGCTGTGCCTGAAAAATGAGACAAAGGTGGCACCTTCTTGTCCCTGCGGAAGGTCCTGGCCCCCACGACGTAGTCCATGTTCACGATGGGCCGCAGCCCCCGGGGCTTGGGCAGGAAGCGCAGCCTGGACCGCAGGAGGGCGGGCCTGGCCTCCCGCAGGCGCCTGACCTCGGCTTCCGAAAGCTCTCGGAGCTGCACCCGATCGAAGTGCTGCCTGGAACGGAGGGCCACATGGGCCGCAGCGCAGGGCCTCTGTGGGGTGCGGACATCCCAGGGCGCCCTCCCCTTTGACATAAAGCCCTGCATAGTGCAGGCTGGGGCCATATGAAACCCCTGGGTGAAAGACCCCACGTGCTGTCACACAAAGTTGCAGGGAGCTACTGGGTGCAGCCCCGGAGAGGAATGGAACTGTCTCCCTGGGATCCCCAGTTCCCTGCCCACCTCTCCCAAGACCATCCACAGGGAGGGGCTGGGGCCCCAACTGTGAAGGCAGGTCAGAGGGTGCCGCCCACCACGGGACCCAAGTGCCCACCGGGCAGGGCAGCAGTGCCACGGTCCCCACAGCCAGCCTGACAGCTCCTGTGGATCACACGCCACAAATTACTTAAATTATTAGAGGGGTGCACTAGGTACAAACCAAACCCACGACAAAGGCTTCCAGAGCCTGTCTCCGACGCAGGACAGGGCCCCAGGAGGGCTTGTCTGTCCAGTGTCTCGCCCAAACCTGACAGATCCCACCCAGCCTCTGCCGCCACAATCCTTCACTACAATGGACCCATAACAGCTGCGGGCAGCTGAGACAAGTCCACCAACAGGCAAGTCGACTTTCTGGAAGTTTACGTTCCAGGGTCCTGCTTCACAGTGAGACACCGCTGTCCCCAAACACTCTCGGGAGTGAGTGGTCATGTGGGTGGGCATCATCATCTTGTGACAAAGTCCCACTTACTCTGTGTGAATGTAAATAGAATCTAACCACGGGCAGGGACAGACCAGTGGTCTGCATGCACCACTGCTGCCGCTCTCTAGCCCCTAGAGGTCACCTAGCTCAAGCCTACAGGTCAGGAAAGGGGGTCTCCAGGAGTCCATGCCAGCACAGCGGGGATGGGGTGGGGGCAGGGTAGGTCTGCAGACTCAAGAACCAGGTCACCAGGCTCTGCGGGCCATACCTGATGCCGATCCTTTGCAGCTGGCTCCAGACGCTCTTCCGGAAGAAGAAGAGCCGGTTCTTCTGAAACGTGGTCTCCGTGACATAGAAAAACGACCTCAGCAGCTCGACCACGTAGGTGCCCATCAGCCAGCACAGAAACTTGGCCAGTACCGCCTCTCGCAGCCGGTGTTCCGCAGCCGGGACGCAGCGGCTCCCTGCGGGGACAGGGCAGCGCTCGGGCTCGCCCATGCATTGAGCAGTCCCGGGCACTTGAACCGCGCATGTCCGGAACTACAGACTGCACGCGCCCATGCGCGCGCACACAGTGGGTCTCAGAGTCATGGGGCCGAGGAATAAACTATCAGTTCTACCTTTCCTTTTTCACTTTTTAACGTGGTTACCAGGACATTTTTTTTTTTTTTTTAACTAGGACATTTTAAACATGCATATGCCCCACGTGATACTGCTACTGGACAGCAATGAGGCGGAGCGTCACCACCTCCGTCCACGAGCAGAATCCAGCGCAGAGGCACGCTCTCCACGCCGGGACAGAGGCGGGTGCTGGTCTGTATGATTTCAGGCATCACCACTGAGCAGCCAAGCCCACAAATGCCTGGGGTTCTCCACACTCAGCAGCCCGGTGGGCAGAGGTGGTGACATGCTACCTAAGGACACCACGTGCCCTGGGCCAGGACCGCCTCCTCCTCGGCGATCCTCTACATTTTATCCTGTGCACTTGCCAATGTGGTGACACAAGGTCCACGGGTGTTACCAGGCTGCCATGGGGCCACGGCAGTTAGAAACATAGAAAGAGAAAGGGGGTCCAGGCACATCTGGACAGAAAGTGAGGGAGAGGGTAAAGCCAAACCAACAGTGCTGGTAAACAAGGGTGTCTAATCTGGGGTACAACCAGGTGAGTGGGGCAGCAGCACACAGACTGGACTGGTGGTCAGATTAAAACATGCTAGGTCCTGTCTGTGGTTCAGGAGAAGGGTGACCACTACGGGGAGAGAACGGACAACACTAACACTGGGGAACGCACGGGGGAGACGTGGGACAAGGACATGGGACAGGCAGGGAAACCAGAAAGGAAAGAACAAAAGCATGCAGACACGTCCACAATCATAGAAAAATGCAAGCAAATCAGATTCTCCAGGAACAGGGCAAAGATTGACACACAGCATTGAAAATAAACCTAAGACATCAGCTGTGTGCTGCTAACAAGACACACCAAAGCGACGTGGACATTAAAAGGTTAAAAACAAAAGTTAAAGGACAAAAAACGGTACAAGAAAAATGGTATGAGATGTAAACACAACCAGGAGGAAGCCAGTATGGTGTCCTACAAGCCATCAAATAGGCTTAAGGTAGAAGGAATTAACGTATTTTGCCATGTATAATGCACACCCCACATTTTGGCGCAAACTTTAAGGGGAAAAAAAATCTTTTTATTTTTCAAAATTCAAAATTTTATTTGTTTATATTTAGGTATTTGCTTTTTGTATTATAAAGGAATTTTAGCATTTTTTCCACATATTATGGTGCAAAAACTTTTATGTATAAAATTTTATATATGTATACACACACACACACACACACACACACACAAACTGATTATCATATTCCAGGGTATTAGTGTGCATACGGATATTGTTGTTGATTCCTAGAGTTACACTTTTAACTCATAAGCATAAATAAAAGAATTAAAAACATTTTTATAGAGGGGAGTTCCCTGATGGTGTAGTGGCTTAAGGCTTCGGTGCTGTCAATGCTGTAGCCTGGGTTCGATTCCCAGCCAGGGAGCTACCCACATAAAAATAAATAAATAAATAAAAACATTTCTATAGATATGGAATTAGTACTACCCACGTATAATACGTGTCCTTACTTTTCTCTCACAAATTTGGGCAAAAACGTGTGCATTATATATGGCAAAATACTGTACTAGATGGTCGTCAGGAAGATAAAGCTTCTAAAATGTGTGTGCGCCTAAGAAAACCAAGTGAAGGCTGTTGAAACAAGGGCTGGACAAACCGCCCCGCGAGCCGTGCACCACTTTGCATGCAGCTCCAGGAAGGACACAGAGGTGGGGGCCCTGAAGGGGCAGCCCATGGGTTCCCATCAGGAATCTGTCTTGCCAAGTCTCTAGCAATACCTGGTAACACATGCGGTCAGCCCAGCCGTCTGGCCTTTGGGGCAAGGGACCAGGAAGCCCACAGGAGTCCATCAGCAGCATGGCAGGCAGGCTGGACAGAGGCAAAGGAGCCTGATGCTATGGACAGAGTGCCTGGCAGGACAGATGGCCGGCACAGGGGAAGGGGCGTCCTAGCAGGAGAGGGTGGGAAACCACGGACAGCCGTGACAAAACAGGTGCCCGAGGCCCAAAATGTCCCATGCATCATTTATTCATCGAGGGGACAACTGGCGTGGCTGAAGCCATGGAAAGAGGCAAGTGATTGAAGTCACCATGGAGGTCCAGGGGCTGGGTCCCAGCCACCTGACATCACCACCTCAAAGTCGGACCGTGTCTGAAATCCAGGACAGTCCCAGAGCCCCCTCTCCTTTCACAAAGCAAGCTAGAGCCCCATGAGTAAAACGAGTCATGTGACAGCTAACTCGCCTGAGCCTTGCACGTTTGACAGCATTGTCCCGTACACGCCAGTGTTAAGAGGTAGATCTCAGGCCATGTGGATTTTCTCCACAATTACAACAAAAACAAAAACACCAAGCTGCTGGAAGGTCAGCTTGCTGTCCCCATCAACTGGTGTAAAGGGTCTCTTGGGAGCCTGAGTGTGGCCACTTTCAGTCCCCTTCACCCCCAGAGGCCACAGTGATTGGGACCTTTCTTGGGCATGCACATTTTTAAGGCTCCGCACCCCAGGAGCCTGTGCCATGGGCACACTGGCTATAACAGGGCTCTGAGCCATCTGAGCCAGGAGGGTGGCTGGTCCTGTCTACTCCTGTCACTGGTAGGTGGACAAGGAGGCCACTGCTGGGGGGCTGACTCAGGGCTGGATGGGAGGAACCTCATCATCAAGCCCAGAAAACCTAATGTGTGTGTGTGTAGTAGAGGACACCAAAGGCCAGCTTTGCAGAACGTCCTGTGAGAACCCACAAACACGGGAGGGTGCCCTGCTGCCCGCCCTGCTCCCTGATGACCCTCTACTTCCTAAATAAGGCTCATGCAGCAGTCCGTACATCTGTATGTCCGCCCTGACCTGGCAGAGCAGACAGCAGATACACAATCACACAAGTTGGGTCTGTACAAGGCTGACCAGCAGCATCCCAGAGCCCTGAGCTTTATCTCCATCCCCCAGAAAAGTGGGATCTCCCCCAACCTCCATTTCTATCAGGGAGGCACCAGTGCACAGTGATAAACCTTGAGGTCCAAAAAGGGCGTCGGAGCATGCTCTGGAGAGCTTCTAGGTACTTCCATTCTGTCGCTACAGCCCCACCCTAACGTGTCCCATCTGCCAGAGTCCATGCAAGTCTTGAAGGCTGACACAGACCGGGTGCGAGAGGGGACCAGGCGGAGCCACCCCACAGCAGCAAGGTCCCTCAGAGGCCAGCCACCCACCTCCTCACCTGGGCTGGTGCACAGCCAGGAGCAGTCCTGCACTCTCATCTTCCAGGTCAGCTCCTGCAGCGACAGCTTGGCATGCTTCCCCAGAGAGATGAACTTCTTCACGTTCTTCAAGAAGCGGCGCTGGTTGTGCCTGGAGCCCCAGAGGTCTGCGGGCACCAGCCGGCGGAGACAGGCCCGCAGCAGCCCGTACACGTGCCAGGGGCTGCTGTGCTGGCGGAGCAGCTGGACCAGGCGCTGCGGGCTCGCATCCTCCTCAGGGGCGTGCCCCTGGTCCCCGGACCCCGGTGGGGTGGCCCCGGCCCTCAGCGGGCAGTGCCTCCTGAGTAGTGCGCCATAGGGGCACTGCACATGGTTCTCAAGCAGCTCCCGGAAGAGGGGCCTCATTCGCCAGTAGCGCGCAGGGAGGTGGCGCGTCCTGCGGGGAGCCCCCGGCTGCAGGGGCTTGGCGTCCAGGAAGATGGTCTCCACGAGCCTCTGGGCCCCCGTCAGGCTGGGCTGCAGAGAGCTGAGCAGGAAGGTGGGGCGCAGGCGCTCCTTGCTGCCCGAGCAGTAGAGGAACTGCTTGGTACTGGCGATGGCTTGGGGACCCGGCACTCTCTGGGGACGTGACCGTGACGAGGACTGGCAGAGGGTCTTGTGCTCGTGGCCCAGCAGCGGGAACGAGTGACGGTTTCTGCGCAGCTGGCCCTCACCACATGCAGCTTTGGGGTCCACTGTGGTAGGTGTCACCGCGTGGGGATTGTGGTCACCCGGCTCATGCGCACTGCCCAGGCAGGCCCGGGAGGCCTGCTCATCGGGTCCCCGGTCTGGCTCTGGGACCAGGCCAAGCCTGGGCCTCTTGGCCTGGGGCAGATTTCCCTCCACGCTGCCCGGACGCCGCCGAGCACCGGACACTTGTAGGCCGGTGGTTCTCCTGTTCTCCCTGCCGCTGCCATTCCAGGCCCGGGGCGTGGCCCCGAAACTCGCCAGGGTCCCGCTCGCGTGTCGCAAGGTGCAGAGGTCGTAGAGCGGTGGCCCGCACACCTGGTAGGCACAGCTGGGGGCCACAAGCAGGTAGAGTGAGCAGCGTGCCAGCAGGTGGGTGAGCACATCGTCACCCACGCGGCGCAGCAGCAGCCCCCACGCGCTGCTGCCCCGCAGAGTCTCGGTCACAGTGTTGGGTAGGTAGCTCTGCACGTTGGTCGTGAAGGCCACCGGCGGGCTGCCGCGGGACCCGTCCAGCAGCGCGAAGCCGAAGGCCAGCACGTTCCTTGCGCCGCGTTCGCAGAGCCTCTGCACGACCCTGGCCACCAGCTCCTTCAGGCAGGACACCTGGAGGGGAGGGGTCCCGAGTCACTGGGGGCAGAGATGACCGGGAGCCGGCGCGCAGCCGCGTCCGGCCTCCTTCCCTACGGTCCCCCAACCTCACCCCGCAGGCCCAGGCCCGACCGAGGTACCCGGGCAGCCCACCTGGCGGAAGTCCGGGGCGGCGGGGGGCGGCTGCGCGTCCCAGGGCACGCACACTAGGCACTGGGCCACCAGCGAGCGGAAGGCCGCTGGGTCCCCGCGCCGCACGAGCCGCCCGCCCTCGGGCCCCAGGCGCCGTACGAAGGTGGCCAGCGGTAGCACTTCGCGGTAGCGGCTGCGCAGCAGGGCGCGCACGGCGCGGCATCGGGGCGCTCGCGGCATTGCGGGCGGCGGGCGGGCCTTCCACGTGCGGGGACCCCAGGCGCCGGAGCCGCGTGGTTAGGAGGGGTCCCGGTGGGGGGCGGTTCGCGCGGAGGAAGGGGCGGGGCTGGCGGGGTCCAAGCGGAGAGGCCGGGCTGGGGGAGGAAGGGGCGGGGCTGCACAGAGGGCGGGGTCGCGGGCGGTAGGTGTTCGGCCCTTTACCTTCCCTCCCACCTGGTGGCGGGTTCCCGGTTTTGGCGCCCGGTTTTGGCGCCCGGTTTCACGAGGACCCGGTGTGCCCCCACGGCGCAGCTGCACCGGGCAGCCTCCCCACCCGCGCGCTGAGGCCCCTCGCAGGGTGCAGGGCTCGCAGTGAGGGTCGCACAGTGCAGGGGCTCTGGGGGTACGCGGGGGAGGGGATCATTACAAGGGGCTCTGGGGGACGTGTGCCCCTTGGGAAGAGGGTCCTTCTGGTTTGTCACTTTTCCACGTGGGCCGTGACCCCAGCACAGAGGGGCTTGGAAGGGGCAAGACAATGTGTCATGATGCCCAAACTGGGGGGTGGATGCCACCACTGGCCAAGTGGGCCTGGGAAGGTCAGGGCACAAGTGCAGCCTCCCTGAGCACCTGGTGGCATTCCTGGAGCTGTCCCCACGCTGGCAGCGGGCGCCGGGCAGTGGTCAGCAGGCAGTGGCCATATTCCCTTTGCAGACTTGGTCTGCTTGGCCTAGGGCTGTAGTTTTTCTCTGGCTTCTTAGTTTTCTCATGTCCCGACCGTAAACAGAAAACTCAAATCAATTCCCTCTTCATCCCACATGTGGTCCGTCTGCCAGAGGGAGCGGAGAATGTGGAGGCACAGGCTCCCTGCCCGGCACCATCTGTGGGCTCCTCACACGTGTCATGAACCCTTCATGCACCTCCACCCATGGGGAGGGAGGTGAGACTGCACGGGTCAGGGGGCCTGCCTACAGCCTGGCAGCCCCAGAAAGAGCCAGGAGCCCCCACCTACCCACCCAGCGGCAGAGACGCTGCCCACACCCAGGGGGACAGTTTGGGCAACGGCTGGTCCTATGAACAAGATAGTTCAGAGGAGTCACCCTAGTGAGATTCCACCCAAACGCGGACACTGTGGGGTTTTAAACTCTGGCTTGCTGAGAAGGGGAACTTCTCAGGTCTGGGGAGGCCCGTGGGGCGGCAGATCTGCGTTTGGCAAACAGCAGGCTGCATGGATGTTAAGCTTCCACAGCGGTGAGAAAGTTGGTTGGGAAACTGCTCCTATTTGGGCCACAGACAGCATTGACACGGGCCTCTGCTCTCCCGTGCTGGACGGACAGAGTGTGTTTCAGGTTCCTGCAGCCGCTCGGGTCGGCCCACTTGGTCATCCTGGGGATGATGGGCTGCTGACCCAGACGCTGGTGGCATGGCAGCATGATAGCACTTGCTCGCTTCTGCCGCTAGAGGATTGGGGGCGCACAGGGAAGCTGCTCTGGTTCACCCGGAGAAACGTCACAGCTCGGACACATAACGAAGACCAGAACAGAAGCAGCCGACAGGAACGTGGTTAGTGCCAGGCGCAGTGAGGGACGCGCTCAGTGCGGGGGACTCACTCCGTCCCAGCGCCCTCGCCCCTGCAGGCTCTGCACCCCGTCTCCGAGAGGTGAGGGGTCTTCAGTCCTTGCATCGCAGACACAAGCAGGAAGAAAGCTGCCTTGTTGCCTAGGCTCGAACCCCAGCACTGGATCCTAGGCAGGCGCCACACGGAGGCCTGACGTTTCCAAACAGCTGATTCTGGTCCAGGAGCTGAAGAACACTGGTGTGCCACCTGTCCCCAGGTGAGGACCCCCACCCCTGCGGGAGGGGGTGGGCTGACCCAGAAGACACCCACGTCCCAAGATTTGCAGCTGTGGCTCCTGGCCTAGGAGTCCAAGAGGAGTCCGAGCGAGGGAAGGACAGCGCAATGCCAGAGAGTCCCGGCCAGCGAGTGTGACCTGAGCCCCTAATCGCCTGCAGGTGATGAAGCTGGTCCCTGTGCAGGCCAGGCTCGGCTGTGGTGGCAGCACGCGGGGACTCCGCTGCTGGGCATGCCCGCCACACGGCTCGTGTGTGCCCAGTGCATGACCTGCCGAGCGAGGACACCGGATCCCACAGTCAGGACCCCGACAGGGCTCAGTGGGTCAGGAGGGCGGCCAAGTGCACGCAGCCCTGGAACCCTCAAGCCGACCCCGGCCCCAGGGCGGTGTTAGGACAAGACGTGGGAGAGCGTCAGCGCGGTGTCCTGCAGCGCTGGTCCCATCTCCTCCCTGACCGGGACCTCCTGCCCCGCTCTCACAGGGACCCTTAGGGACTCACTGGATGACCCAGAGCCACCCCCCCACCCCAGAGCCCTCCGCGTAGTCCCGTCTGCAAAGCCCCTTGCGCTGGGTGAGCTCACACAGACACGGCATCTTTCTGCCCAGGACACTCAGCACGGCCGAGAGAGCCGTTGGCCTGGGGCCCTCTCCCCAGTGGTTCGTCTCCCATGACTCAGTCGGCAGGAAGCCAGAGGCAGCACCGCCCCTGGCGCAGCGGGTGGGCAGTTTGCTGTCATTTCATATGCATTTGGTGATGCCGCTGGTTTTTCCCACAGCCCTCTGATAGGGGTGGAGATCAGATGGACTGTCACATGGCCCTGAGAGGCCTTGGTAACCCAGGGCCTGGGGGCCCAGGAGGGGCCTGGATGGAGCGGTGAGTCGGAGCTCCGGGCCCAAGGCAGGTCCCAGCTCCAACAGTGCTGGCGACATAGGAAGATAGACAGTGTCTTTCCAAGTAGCCGAGCAGTGACGCGGAAGCCTCAGGGCGGGTTTAGGAAGTGTTTTCTGGAAGGTCACAGGGGAGGGGAGGGGACAGAGCAGAGGGCTGTGGCGTCGGTCTAAACCTCAGAACTCCTGCGACCCCTCAGTGCTGTCACCCAGGTGGCCTGCATCCAAGAACTCAGGTGCCAGCTGCTGTGGTGACCCAGCAGGGGCTCCCCGTAACCCTGTTTCGTCCTGTGTCAGCAGCCGGGCGGGTCTCCTGAGCACAACAGTAACAGCAGGGTTCCCTGCCTTGTGGTTTGTCGCTGGGGACAGCACTTCATTCTTAGTGGAACGTGCAGGTAACACGGACGATGCCCTTCCTTCACAGAGAGCCGTGTCACAGGCTGACGGACGTCTCGTGTGAAAGGGGACAGAAAACAGCAGCACGGTCCCCTTTCACAGGGACAGCTGGTTGGCCTGCTGACAAACCACATGCCGTATCGGGCACATTAGTTCACTCCTGAGCAGCCTCGGGGAGGCGTGTCCCCATCCTTTCTCACAGGTTACGAGGTGCAGGCTCCCTGCAAATCCCCGACAATTTGGGGCAGAGCTGGGATGCACGCCCCGGCTCTCCGAGCCCCCGGCTGGTGTTGGGGGTGTGCTCACTCAGGACAAGCATTGCGGGCCCGGGCCCCAGGACACACGTCCCCACCAGGTCGCCAGGGGCATGGGAGCTCGGATGCCTCAGCCGGGCAGCTCCAGGAAAACCGTCCTGGTTTCCCACTTTCTGCGGTCACCCTCTTGGCTACCTCACCGCGTCCGTCCTTCCTGGGCCACTTCCATCTCCTTGTGCACCTTCTCCTGCACCTTACGCCCCTCATGAAAACCAACAAAGTGCTCAGGGCTCGCCCCCTCCCTCCGACTGCAGGACGACTCCTCAGCTCCCACTGTGCGCCTTCGCATTTCTGCACTCTGGAAAGATCTCTGGTGACACTTAAGAAAGCAGGCAGCTGCCACAGGGATGCTGGAACGCGGACTTCACTTAGAGTCGCATGCCCGTGTCTGCCATGCGCACTGTCCTGGCAGTCGTGCACACACTCGAGTCTCTCGGGCGGCCGCTGTTCACTGCACGGAAGGCATTGCGGAGAAACCAGAGGAAACACTGTATTGGACGGGAGGCGTTCTTGAATCCCTGATCTTATGAAAACTAGTCCTTTTTTTTTTAACCAAAAATTCAAAATACACATGGCGTGGTTAATTGCTCCCTTTGTGAACGCCATGCTCCCCGCCCTGCTGGCCCCAGGTGGGAAGGCACAGGGGCTGATGCCTCTCCAGGGTCTGGGAGAAACACAGTGACCGGGTGGCGGCTCTGTCCCCGTCAGTGAGCGCGCGGGCAGGATGGGGACAGGCAGCGGACGGAGGTATTGGCCGCCAGGCCAGGGCTTCTGAGCTTTGCCTGGGAGGCGGTCTCGTAAGAGGAGGGGCTGAACTCAGGCTCTGCAGTCACTGCTTGAGATGAGGCCACAAGGCTGGAATGTGACCTGAGTTCCCCTTCCTGGCACGTGCCGTATTCAGCCACTGTCATCTCATCCATCATTGTAACAGGCTTCCATTCCTGGAAGCTTCTAGAAGGATCTCTAGGAAGCACGGGTTAAGAGCATGCCACATCCTGCTGACTCCCACTGAAGCCTCTTGCCAGTCCCAGAATGAACCCCGATGTTCCCCTCTGACTTTCAGGACAGGCATCGTCTGGTCTCTTCAGCCCTCACCTCGCATGCGTGTGTTAAGCCAGGACCCTTGCAGGAGCTGCAGTCATTTCGTGTCCACAGAGCCCCAGGAGACATGACACGGGCGATCATTCTGAAGGGATCACCCACATTTTAGGTCTTGGGGTTCCTACAGGTTAAGTCTGACCTATGAATACACACCCGGAGACCTCCCCCGCCACACACACGGAAGCCAAACACCACGAGTGGGACTGGGCAGAACCCGACAAAACAGCAGAGCTGGTACCAAGTTCCGTAGCTGTGGAAGAAGAGGCACAGCATCGAGTTTTACACATTTAAAAACAACAGTGGGAGGGGAAGGTGTGACTAAGGAGCAAAACCATGAACACAGGCCAGGAGGATTTAAAGAGAGTCAGGTAATGTCTAGCATTCCACCTGCATGTCAGTGAGTCAGCATTCAGGAAGATGAACGGAGTGCGAGGCACAGAAAACTGCCAAGATGGGAAAGGGTCAACGTGGAGGAGCCACTAATGCAAACGAGGAGGTTCAAACGTGGCGAGGCTGTGAGGTGAGGACAAAATCGCAGAAAGGAGTGTATTCAAGGGAAAATGAAAATTTTCTATTGCTGATGGCAGGCACAAATGCACCATTAAAATAAAGCACATTACACACGAAAGGAATACTGAGAGACAGAAGGGGAGACACAAATGTCAAAAAGAACAGCTTAAGTTCAGGCGGGATTGCTGACCACAGCGATGGAGACACCGAAGACCTCGTGCGTAAGCACCTGCGCGAGTGGGCCCCACAGAAGCACCTGTCTTGAGGGTGAAACGGGGGCATTGTATCTGAATAACTCTTGAAGGCTTTGCCAGGAGCTGCATTTCTAAAGGATGGTCTTCCAGAAAGAAGGCCGGGGTCCAAGAAAGAAATGTGAGATACAAGATGCGCATGTATAAAAGAAAAGGAAGATTTGATGGGTGAGGCTCCAAAAAAATAAATAAAAACAAACAAAAAGCTAAAATAATGACAACACCAGCATCCAAGTTTGAGGGAGATCAGAGTAAACAGTCTCGTGGGCAAACTAGGAGGCCGTCCCTGTGAGGCTGCTGGTCCTGGGGTTTCCCGTGTGGGAAGGTCGTAACGGCAAGGTCAAGTTCTTAGACAGACGGAAAAGCTGCTCAGGTCACCTGCTGTGTCTTCACTGGATTGTGGAAGTTTGCATCTCAAGGAACTCATCATTTTGTCTTGCTGTGTTGTTGCCCCTAATATTCTCATTCCTTAAATATGTGCAGAATCTGTGGGGGCACCAACCTCAGAACCGATACTCAGAACCGATACCGTATTTCTCATTTTCGCCTAATTGTCCTGGCTTGTCTGTTTCAATCTTCTCCAAGAACCTTTGAGTTCATTACTTCTCTGCTTGTTTTTCCCTATCACATTGATTTTTGCTCTAACATTTATATTCTTCTGACTGCTTTGGGTTTAATTTACTTTTTAAAAAGTTTCCTAAGGTGGACGATAGAACATTGAAGGCTTTGCTCTGCTACCCCAGGTTTTCCCAGTGCGGTGGACTTCGCGCATGGCTCTAGCTGGACCTTCATCTGACTACCAAAATGTCACAAATTTTTATTGTTTTTGTTTTCATTTAGTTAAAAGTATTTTCTCATTTCCCTTTTGATGTCTTCTTTGGTCCAGTGGTTATTTTGAAATATTATTTAATTTTCAAATATTTGGATATTTTTCCAGAGATGTTACTGGTTTCTACTTTAATTCCTCTAGGGCTAGAGAACATAATTTGTATGACTTGAGCAATTTTGAATTTCTTTAGGCTTGTTTTATGGCCCAGAATATCGTCTGTCTTAGAAAATGTCTAGAACAGGGGTGTCCAACCTTTTGGCTTCCCTGGGCCACTTTGGAAGAACTGTCTTGGGCCACACATAAAATACACTGATAGCTGAGGAGCTAAAAAAAAAAAAGTCACAAACAAGTCTCGTTTTAAGAAAGCTTACAAATCTGTTTTGGACCACATTAATAAACGTCCTGGGCCACATGTGGCCTGCGGGCCCCGGGTTGGACAAGCTTGGGTTGGAGAGTCCCTTATAACCATTTTGAATATTCTCATCAGCATGTAAGGATGTCAGAAGGCAGTGAAAGACGGAGACTGACAGTGCTCACACTGTTTCAAAAACAAGTGCGCTGAGTGCTCATGACAGTGTTTGGACCTCTGCAGAGACAACAAAGGTGAAGTTTTAAACTGGATTGTCCATGGCGATGAAATTTGGGTTCATGATGAGGCTGAGTCAAAGCAGAGTCCATGCAGTGACATGAAAAGAACATACCACCTGCTAAGTTCAAGGTGTTGTAATCGGCTGGAAAAATCATGGCTGCCGTTTTGGGGGTACGGAGGGTAGCCTGCTGGTCGATTACAAAGAGGAAGCTGTCACAGTAACTGGAGAGTACTATTCCAGTCTGCTGAAACAATTAAACAATTCTGTGAAGGAGAAGAGAAGAGGAAAATGGACCAAAGGGGTGCTGCTTTTGCACGTGTCCGTGTACAAGAGCCACGTTGCGTTGGCTGCTTCTCACGACGGTGGCTTCCGAATGTTACATCATCCTCCTAGTTCAGACCTGGCTCCGTCTGGTTATTATTTGTTCCCAAAAATGAGAAAACAGCTTCAAGGGAAGAAATTGTATTATGATGAAGAGGTTAAGGCTGCCATTTCAGCATATTTTGAAGACAAAAACTAAACTTTTGAGAGTATAAATAAACTTATTGAAAGATCTGCAAAGTATATTAGAGTTTAGGGGGAATACATTGAGAAAGAAAAATAATTTTTTACCTCCTTCCCCTTCATTCCACAAATTTCTTTCTTTTTTTTTTTTTCATTCCACAAATTTCTTGATCTCCCCTTGTATCTAAAATGCTTCCCATGGTGCACGACGCCGAAAAAACTTGACAGCCAGAGAAATTTATTTTCAAATACAAACATACATACATTAAGCTTGAAAATAGTCAAGTTGTAAAAGAAAAAGAAGAAAAGCCTTTTGGTCCCAGCGCCCAGGCCGCCTGGACTAGAGGCATCTGATGTTCTCGGAAGCAGCACCTCCTGCCTCCGAGTCACAGGGTGGGGACGTGGTGACAACGCAGCCCCACCTACAGTGGAGGCACGACAGGTGCGCACAGGTGGGGGCGTCGTCAGTGCCTTCAGATCCTCCCCAACCCCGCACAGGGACTTGGGAGGCTGACAAGAACCACCCAGAGGTTTGGCAACGCGGGCATCACGCCCAGGAGTCACTGGAGCTGCCCCCGACCTGTGGTTGCGGGCCCGAACGTGCTGTATGCGGCCAGGCTCAGTCTGGGTGGGGTTTCCGTGGCGGCTGCTCCTCGTAGGACTCCCCGAACTCATTCACCCTGCTCCTGTCCACGGGGTACAGCCTGCAACAACGACACAGAGTCCCCAGCCAACACTAAGACCCATAGGAGGGCATGCGTATCGGCCCGCGTCCTCCTGCCCGGGGGGCCTGACCCACAAGGGGGCTGCTGGGATGCGCAGAGGGAGAGCAGTGCGATGGCGTCTTCCGCGCAGCCCCACGAGCACTCACCATCGCTGGTAGAGGTAGACGAGGAAGACCAAGTCGTCCCTGAAACAGGCCAGGCGGTGGGAGGTGGGCATGGTGATGATGAAGGCGAAGACGTCATCGATGAAAGTGTTGAAGGCCTGCGGGTGGGCAGGGGCAGGTGAGGCTGCAGCCACTGGGAGGGATGCCCAGCCTGCCCCCGAGCCCACATCAGCCAATCCCTTCATAGCGGACTTAAGGCCTGCAAGTGACTGTCGTGGTGACAGTAACAGAGATGGAGGTGGAGGGCTCAGGCCTGGGTGACAAGGGACCAGGGCCCACCCCTGTGCCCCACAGCCACAGTGTACCCTGCAGGCAGAGCACCGACCTTGTAGGTGAAGGCCTTCCAGGGCAGGTGTGCCACCGACTTCATCTGGGGACAGAAGACACGAATGAGGGGTCAGGGGCTGGCCACACAGAACAGGTGGTGACGCCAGCCGGGGGCGCGTCTTACCTTGTAGTTCACGAAGAGCTGAGGCAGCATGAAGAGGAAGCCGAAAGCATACACCCCTAGGAGACAGAGCGGCTGGGGGCACGCGTGCTCCCTGCGACCCTGACAGCCCCCGGGCTGGGCGCTGCACAGGAACAGGGACCACAGAGAGCCGCGCCCTCTCCCTCCATCACTGTCACCCCAGGTCTCGCCCTCGGGGGCCAAGCGGGTATGAAGTAGGTGGGGCGCTGAGAGGACAGGTGACTCCCACAGGCTCACTCGGGGCTGCCACCAGGTGAAGGGACCACACCTCCCACCTGCCCTGCACCCTGAACTGCCGGTATAGACCCAGAGCCCAGGGCGGGTGACACTGCCTGTGGCAGGAGGGACCACACGAAATGTGCTCAGGGATCAGGTGTGAGGATGGTGCTGGGCACTGCTGACATCACACCGCTGACACTGGGGAAACACCGCTTGGGGACTCAGGCAAACTGGGTGTCCGGGACCCAGCCAGAGCACAGGGCAGGGCCAAGAGCTGGGCAGGGTGATTTCCTGTCACAGAGGCAGCAAAAAGAGACCTGCCATAAATGCTGTCCCCAGAAGAGGAAGACCCAGGACTCACCATTGACGAAGCTGTTGATCAACCAAGAATACCAACTGGAAAGGAAGAGAGTCACTATGGGGGTTCCAGCGTTCCCCACCAGCCAGTGTCTGTCACATGTCAACCAGGGCCTGGCTACCCATGGGGGTGGGGGCTACACTGAGCTCCGCCCCTTAGAGCTGCTAGACAGATGGCACAGCCTCCAGGCCCCGCCCCCCCACACTCTCAGCCCCATGATGGCTAACTCGTCCTCCACATTCTTCATTGGCCGTCGCCTGGACACTGCACTACAGGTGCGGCCTCTTCACATGTCCTTTGCTCTGGACAAAGGGTGAGAGCACACTGCCTGACCGCCTTGGCCCCCTCTCCCCCCACGGTGCCTACAATTCTGGGGCTGCTCTCATGGGTGCTCCTAACCCCACGGGACCAGCAAGGACATGGCTCTCACTGCCTAGTGCATGGAGGCCAAGGGGGCTGTCGGGTGACAGTGGACCCTGTACCTCTTATACTTGATGTTCAGCAGCGAGTAGATGGCGCCCCCAATGCACAGGGGGTACAGCACATACGACAGGTACCTCATGGCCTGTGGGCAACAGTGCTCCCCATTAGAGCCCTGTTCTCAAATCTTGGACAACACTTCACGCAGCCGATTCACAGGACGGACGCACACAGGCAGCCACATGAGTGGCGACTCGTCAGGGCGCATCTGCCACCCCCCCAGAGTGAGTGCAGAGAGGTCAGGGCACAGCTGATGGGGCATGGTGTCGACAGCAGTGGATCGACACTGGCTCACCCGAACTCGCCAGCCTGTGTCAGGTCATGGACAAGCACTCCGGGGTTGTGTGTTACACTTGTCGTCCAAGTCACCACAGTTGTGTCCCCATATTTACTGACTTGAACTTCAATGTAACCCCAATAAAAATCAGGGTACAAGCTGATGCCCATTTGGCCACCCAGTCCAGGAAACACTGCATGACCAACTAGCAGCCACAGCCCCACAGTGGCCTGATACACGGCAGGCGAGCTTGCGCTCCAGGAGCCTCACAAGCCTGCCTACGAACACGTGTCCCCCAGCTGTGCAGAGACATGGCCAGGGGGCCACTTGCAGGGACCAGGGAGAAGTCAGAGATCCATTCGGGACCGTGGCCACCCTTCCCCACCTCCCTGTGGGGACATCACAGCATGGCTGCCACTTTGGGGTGCTCAGCCACCTGCCTGCTGGCTCCCGCAGGCCCCATTGCTCACCTGCGTGTCATACTCCTCTGTCTTCCTCTCAGACTCACTGGGGACACCAAACTGTCATAAAGGAAACAGTTGTGTCAGGGAGTGGGCATCTGAGTGCAGCCTCACCAGGACCAACGGGGTGCCTGTCCCCCACCCCGAGGGGACTAGCGGGCAGCGCTGCTGTCCACCTGGCTGGGACCCCAAGCCCGTGCGTCCATGGTAGCAGCAGCCCCATCCAGAGCACAGGCACCTGCTCTGTATGGACAAGTGACGCTGCTCAGGTCTGTGAAGATGGGTCAGCGAGAGGGGTTAGCAACTGGGACTGCGTCCCACCTGTCCCCTGGGCCGAAGCCCGCCACAGGGAGCAGACCGAGTGTCATGCTGTAGTCCGCCCACGCTGCTCGGTCTGCACGGTGGATGTGCCCCCAGCTGCCGCCCGAACCGCCTGTGGGGGCCCATGCGCACAACTTCCTCTTGGTATCGGGGTCCCAGTGCGAGCCCAGCATTAGCTGTGCTCACAGAGGGAGCTGCTCTGGGAGCTGCAGGGCAGCAAAGCCACCAATGGCAGCCACCTGCGCCACAGGGCCCTGCACCTGGGCGGGAGGCCGACAAACGCAGCAGCACAGGAGCCGGTGGCAGGCAGGGACAGGAAGCAGATGATGGGACACGGGAAGCAGGTGGGAATGTGCCGAGGGCACAGCGGCCGCACTCACCTGCAGCTTGGGCCGCAGGCCCCTCCAGACCACGCTCATCTTCAGAGCCTTCTTTACTTTCCACAGCTAGGAGGGAACGGGTCTCGTCAGCACGAGGCCAGGCTCACCACGTGGACCGTCACAGACCGGCCCTGCTTGCTGTCACCTGGCACGGTGTCCGCCTCGTGGACGCGGGCCCCCAGCTGGGCCGAACCCCCTTCACAGCTCGTCTGCTCTCGCTAGCCAGCTGCAACCCCCCGCCTCCAATTCACCTGCGTGGAAGCCCGAGTCCCCGCCCCACGAGCAGGGGGCTCAGCTGCCTTAAGAGAGCAGTCTGTACCCTGGTCCCCAGCCAGCGCCCTCGAGCATAGGCGAGAAGGTGCAGCGCAACCCAACAGCCACGTGAGCCAGGACGCAGAGTAGGGACGGGGATGTAAAGGCCACCACCTCTCTCCATCCTCCTGTGCCCCAAGCCTGTCTGCCCCACAGGGGCCCTTTCTGAGCCCCACACAAGTAGGGTCTGGGGGCCACATGCCACACTTCTGCTTCCCAGGCACCGGGCACAGACCAGACCACGCGGGGACCAGACCACGTGTCAGAATGCACTGTGAGCTGAGAAGCTGCACTCTTTAGCAATGAGAACCACAGGGCCACCTGGGAGTCACTTCTGGGCTCTCACTCTGGCCATGGACCCACAGCAGCCACCTGCCGAAGTGGCCCCATGTCGCACGTCACCGTCATGCAGCTTCTGACAGCTGATTACTTGGGCCCAAGGCCACCCACGTGCAGTGACCCACCACTCACCTCGATGGCGGCTCCGATGCCCGCGGGGACCAGCACCAGTAGGCTCGTCTGCTCGTCCATGAGGAACAGGAAGATGACAACCGTGCTAAAGCATCGCCAGAGCACTGAGGAGGGAGAGGGCACCACTCAGCACACACACACGTCGCTTCTTGGCCTTGTGGCTAAGACCAAGTGTAGCACACGCTCATGCACTCTCACAAACACTAACCATGATTCCAGAAGGTTCCAGAACTGAACAGAATAACCCCTGCTTTGTGAACACGTGAAACCATACTTCACACATAAACGCACAGAAAATACATGGATAAAATGTTACAACTGCCCTCGTGAGATCTCAGCCTGCTTGTCCCCACCATGCTCCCGTCCTGTCCCTGCTCCCGTCCCCGCCATGCTCCCTTCCCAGCCCTGTGCCCGTCCCCACCATGCTTCCATCCCACCTCTGTGCCCGTCCCTGCCATGTTCCCGTCCCGGCCCTGTGCCGTTCCCTGATGGACACATCCGCCCTTCAGAGGCCACGCCTTTGCTCTCAGGATGTCCTGCATCAGCTGTGCTGCTGCCATAAGGGCGTCTCAGCAGGAGCAGCACAGTCATCTCCGCGAGGGGCTCTCCAGGAGCGAGGACACCTGGCTGCCTTCATGGGCACAGGCTCGGGGACCTGTAAACCCCACTCATGGCCATGGCCACCTGCTGTCCCCTCTGCTCTCCCCTGAAAAGGCCAGGAAGGGACGTGACACAGCAGAGGAAGGGGCGTCCTCTCTGGGGAAAGCAGATGACCGAAGAATCTGAGATGTGGGTGATGTGGGAGGGCCCTGAGCACCCCAGTCCTCCCACTCAGTATCACTGCCATGGCGCAAAAGTCCCGCGTGAGACACCCGCCTGGCTGACTGACACAGATGCACTGAGAACCATCCTGTGTTATCACCAAGATGGCCAGTAGTGTGCTCTCATCACCCTGTTGTCTTTGGTCACAGCTCCCTCCCAGATGTCACCTGTGTGACCTACGAGGACTCTCCTATACAGGGGGATGGGTCTGCAAATGGGTTCCAGATGATCCCTCTGCAGGTTTTAAAGTGAACTCCTAATGTGTCTTCCCTGACAGCAGCACACACTCTGGGTGCGGGTCAGCCATCCCCAAGGGCGCCTACCTGCTCTGGTGGACATTCCCATCATGCTCTTCTTCTTCCTCCAGAAGCTGATGTCATTCTTAAAGGCCAGGAAATCGAATAGCAGCTGAAAAGGAGGGGTGTAACGCAGACCTGCTTGCCGAGGCCTGCGGTGTGCGTGGGGCTCGGCAACACCGACCCGTGTCATATACCACGTGTGGTGTGGTGTTCACCGTGGGGTCGGGGGACACCTACCACCAGCACCTCTGCCTGCACTAGCGGGAGGTTCCGCAGGGGCACCTGACACTCCCCTCCTGTTACGGCGAGGGCTCATTATGAGACACAGCCTTCTGACAGAAAGCACTATTTCCCAGCAGAGTTCTGGAAAGTTCTGGCTGGGCTGGCAGCTGAATCCCAGGTACCTGTGGCCATTGTGGCCAGTCCCCTGGTCCACGCTGCCTCTCCTCCCCACCGACCCGAGTCCACACCACCACTAAGTGGTGATGGTGTTCCTCCACCAGTGTGGGGACCCCACGGTCAAGTGGGCCCAACACAGGGACTCACGGTCAACATCCTGACCGCCACACCAGGATTTATACAGCGAAATGCTCATTCTACCACCATTCCTTCATCTCCATAATTTTGAATTTGTTTTCAAAACAGCCTCCAAAATCAGCCACGTCCTATGACCTTAAGCCCCCAGTGTCCCGCGTGATGGCCTGAAGAGCCTCAGGTGTGCTGTTCACCGAGGGACCACCCCAGCTGAGGATGGCAGTGCCCTCAGAGCAGCCACCACCACGGAGTACTCTGTGACCCACTCACATGAAATGTCGCGACAAAGAAGGTCAACGCTAAGAAGTATAAGTTGGTATCAACAAAAATTCCTTTCACTTCGTCAGCATCTTTCTCTGAAAACCCTGGAAAAAATAAACACAGAATGACCACGTCAATGGCACCAAGGTCACAGACATTCCTGAAGGTCACAGGTGGCGAGAGTTCCCCTGCCCCACACGTGAACTGAGACATTCGCGTCCCAGCAAAGAAGCTTTCAGGTGACACCAAGGACCGGGCAGAGACGAGGACCAGAAGCAGACATGGATGTCCCCTGGGGTCACATGAGGGGCGGTAGCACAGTGTCCCTGGGGTCACGTGAAAGGCCTCACCAAGCTGCTGCAGGGAGAACACGGCGTCCTGCATGTGGATCCAGAAGCGCAGCCTCCCCAGCGAGATCCGGTCGTAGGTCACGGTGAGGGGTAGCTCGGTGCTGGAGCGGTTTATGACCTGATGGGAGGGTGACCGGTCAGAGTCGTTCCGTGCAGCTCAGTGGGCACCAGCGTGGCTGAGGGCTGCGCACAGCACACAGCAGGCTCCAGCAAGGGCCACAAGGGAGCTGGACTGCCCGCTTGGACTACTGCCACGCAGGTGCTACTGGCAGGTGCCCAGGAGGGCAAGGCCCCCATGCATCAGAGCCCCCGTACATCAGGGACCCTGTGGGCCTGGGAAGCAGCAGAGCAGGACGGTCATTTCTGAGCCTCAGTCAGCAGCAGGTGGCAAGGCTGGGTGGGTGCCCACAGGCCCAGCCTCAGGTAAGGCACTGGGCGTCCGCCTACCCACTGTCACCGAGGGTTCCCAGCCTTCTCCTGGCCTCAGCCTCCTGGGCTGATGAGAAGGTGTCTGTTCAAAGCTGCTGGGCATGTGGCTGGACTCTACAATTTGTAAAGTCATAGATAGCCACTGGTGCTCTGCTCAGATGGGACCTCAGCTCAAGGTCACCTCTGTGACCCTGGGTAAGCCCCTGTGCAACAGGGGCCATAGTGACATGCCTACAGAGCCCCGGGACCTTTAACCCCTGCAAAGCGCTCAGCACAGTGCCCAGCACGCTCAGTTAACCCGTGACCGTGTAACCATGTTCCTGACCAAACGCCAGCCACACATTCTTTATACTCAGACACCAGGGACAGTGGGTGCCATGGCTACCCCGTGATGACAGGGCACCAGAGCTCCTGTCCACCCACGTAGCTCCACCCCAGTCCTTAGGCCGCCTGGGTACATGAGCTCTGGGGACAGGAGGCAACACACAGGGCCAGTGCTTGGGCACTTTCTAGATTAGTCGGCACTTGTGACAGAGAACAGGCTTCGACAGAAAGTTTTTCCAGCTGTGTCAGTCAACAGGCATCCTCCAGGAGTCCTGCGTGCCCACTGTCCCAATACTCAGTGAAGGGTCTGCAAGACCCGAACCTGACGCAGGATGGAGGGGCTCAGCAGGGAGCACACCTGTGCCAAGTGACACACATGAGCCGTCACTGCAGGACCCAGCAGGTGGGCACCCGTGAGCCAGGAGCCTGGGGTGGGGGGTGGTGCTCACCATGAGGTCCTTCACGCGGTTGCTGAGCTGGTCGATGAACAGGATAGGGAGGTAGTGCACCGTCTCCCCAAGCTGGACCCTGTGGGTGAAGCAGTTCTCAAGTCACTGCGAGACCTGTCACCTCAGAGCTACACGCAGCTGAGACGCTGTGGTTATATCGGAAATGCCACCCCACACTGCAGCTGCTTGGGTCCCCACAGCCCCAACCACAGTGAGAACCCCCACGGATAGCAGGTGAAGTGGCCGCACGGGGGGGACATTCTCGGGTGTAAAAAGGAGTGAGAGGCCTGTCTGGGCAGACGGGGTGGGGGTGGGGTGAGAGTGAAGTAGAAAACCACCTGCTCATCCCGCCTGGCGGTGGGGGGTGGGGGGTTGCTTTTCCCCAAATGACACTCTCTGTACCTTTCACACTTTGAACTACGTGACTATAACACGTATGCAAAATAAGGTTTACATTTACAAAAGGAAACATTCTTCTGACAAAACCCAGGAGCTACTGACAAGTGAAGACCAACTATCATCGCAGCCATAGTTCAGGGGGACCAAGGTGACAAGTGACAACCTAGTAACAGGCCCTAACCTCATGGCAGGTTCCAAAGGCCTGCAGATGCACAACTGTCTGAGCTAGTCAATCAATGCTGTCAAGCTTAGTGAATGATGGCGAGTGACAGCGACACCTGATGATAGTGACACACGATGTGAGGTTACTTTTAAGTAGATGTAAATGAATCACGTTAAGACCCATCACGGCCCGACAGATGCAGTTGGGATGCAGATAGGACAAAACTTGAGTAACAGTCTTATCGCTGCTCTAGGGGAACCCTGGCCAAGAAGAAAGGGCAGGTGACTTCCGGTTGTATTGGTCCCTCAACTCTGGTGGCCATGTGGTCAGCAAGATCTCCAGACATGAGGGACAGGCTTGGGGGTGTCCCATGCAGCACCACAGGTCCCTCTGGGCCTCTCATCCCAGAAATAGTTCAAAGACATAGGTGTAGCCAATTTGCTTTTGGATTTGGGGGGTCACGACCTCAGGGGGCTTCCTCCATCCCACACACCCCCGGGGCCATCCCTGCTGTCAGCTCACAAAGCAAATGGGCCACATGCAAAGCCAGGCAGGTGAGCGTGCCCTGCCGTCACTCCCACATGTGGTCCTGTCACCAGCCAGCCCAGCACACCTACATCTTCATGTAGCGATGCACGTCGGCCGGCAGGGAGGACCCGTCAAAGACGAAGTCATCCACCATCACGTTCAGCGCCAGCCTTGGCTGCCAGTGAGACACAGGCTCATCCAGGGTACTCGTCGGCCTCTTCTCAGCTTCAAGCTGCTGCCGAAGAAAGAACAACTTCTCAGGAGCAGAGGCCAATGCCAGGCCAGACCAGGCCAGATGTGGTGAAGTGACCGTCGGCTGGCACTGCACTGGGCACTGCCCCCCACATGCGAGCATCCCTCGCTTCCCTCTCCCCGCCAAGCAACGTGTGGTCTAGATCTCGCTGATGGCGGTTTGGGGTTCTCAGCCTAAGTAGGGCCCCCACCCCTAAGGATCCTGAGGGCGACGCTCCAGGACAGGTGCAGGGCAGGCACGGGCTGGAGCTAAGCGCCCTGCATGTGTGACAGGGCTGAAGAAGAGGCCGTTTCTCAGCCAGGGACGTTGGGTTGTCTGAAGGAGCGGCACCATCCTAACCAACGAGATCCACAGAGAAACTTGGACTAGCAGGAAAATATTTCAGATCTAACAGGAAGTTCTAGGAAAGCATGTCATTTCACCCTCTCCTACCTAAAGACAGTCCGTAATAACTTATATTAAAAACGGCCTACCAAACAATAGCAACAGCTAACATTTAGCATTTGTGTTCCCCGAAGCCCCTCCATACCCTTTACAACCCGTGCCCCGGCTTCCGGAACAGCCCCAGGTAGCAGGCCACACTGTCTCCATGGAAGGGACATGAGGGGTCTTCCCCACACAGAGCAGGGAGTGCAAACTAGCAGAGGTCAGCACAGGCTGGCAGGGTTTCCAGACCTGCTCTAGACCTGTCCCAAACCATGGATGGTCCCGTCCCTGTGCACGGAGCAGCTTGACAGCTCCTACAAGAGGCCATCGTTGCCGTTCGTGACAGATCTCACCTCCCACTCAGCACACAAGGACACCAGGACTCCTGTTCCCACGACTCTTGTGCAAGGTCACTACGGGGTTCCCTGTGTTTCCTGGTATGTACAGTTTTCTACGGATGTGTGAGATATAATTCATAGGCATGACTATTAATGATTCTGATTTATATTCTTAGAACAAATGCCCAAGGGTTGTCTGGCCTCCACATAAAGCAGCGGGAGTCTCTCAACTCTAAGTGACAGCTGCAGCTGAGGCTCCAAAGAGGGGCCACCCACACCCACAGTCCAAGGGGGTTCAGAGGGCCCCCGGCCTGCTGGGAGCTCGGGTAAAGAATGTCAGTGGATTACTTAAAACGCACGTCACTAATGTGACACGAAATTTATCTGTAAGCCCAAGGGAGATCATTTGCTGAAAGACAATGTCTGCCAATAACATCATACTACTGTCCAGCCCTAGACACGCGCACATGAACCACAGGGGCTCATGTAGGCTTCGCTCAGCTGGTACCACGATGGGGACGCTCACCTGAGCAGCAGACTCGCCTGTGAGCAGGTTGACCTCTTCTGGCCTGGGGACCATGTAGGTGGTCAGCGGGCTCACCACATGCACCTGCTTCCCATCATGCCATGGCAGGACGCCAGCATGGTGGACAAAGATATAGGCGTACAGTGTCCCGTTGTTTCTGGTTTTCTTTGGTACAGAAACATTAACTGTCCTAAAACAAGACAAGGTATACTTCTAAATGTGTGCATTCACATTCCATGGAGACCAGTTTTTAGAAATTACACTGTTTCCAACCAACTAATTCCAGCTTAGGAGTACTAAGAAGGCAACCTACCTGCCTGTGACTTTACTGGGAGGCCCAGGGGCAGAGGTCTGCAGAGCGTTTTCTAAATCAGGGGCAGTCATGCCTAAAGACTGAAAAGCTTGCATGTCCTGCCTCCATTCTCCAGAACTCAGAGTGGCCATTCACTTGCCTGGGTCATAGGTAGGCAGTGGCCGACACCAAGAATGTGCATCCCCACCCGCTGCAGCTCCCCGATGGGGCAGCCTGGTCAGAGAACGTTCATTCCAACACAATGTCACATGTCCCAACACTTTTTCTGATCCCTCCCAGACGATGCAGAGACACAAGGTAGACTTCTGACAAGCATGTCATTTTCCAGTTACACTTGTTGCAATCTCAGACACCAGAGCCACAGTCATTCCACAGCCATCCAATGCTGGTGTCAGCTGTTTCCAAAATGACAAACTCTTCTGCTACTTTCAAGTAAAATGAGAATATGACTGCCTGCATGTCACACACAGGTCTTGGTTACAGCGTCCTGCCATGCAAGAGACAGTAGGTAATGCTACTTCTGTAAATGATCTTGCTATGCACAGAACGCTAACTTTTCAACACTCAAAATATTTGCTGGTGTCAGCCCCGTCACCGGTACTTTGTATCCCAACTATACCTTTCAAATTTGGACTCCACGTCAAAATCTTCCACGTTCAAGACGAGGTCCACGTTGTTGTCAGCACCCAGGTTGGAACGTGTGGTGGTGTACACACTCAGCTAGAAAGGACATCACAAGAATTAGCTTGGCAAGGCCCTACCATGACACATACACTTCCAACAGCTACATGGAGGAGGGCAGTGTGATGCTAAGGGGTGAGAAAGGGTTTCATTTCCACTCCCAAGGGGACAGAACTCCGACCTGTGAAAGAATGACGTATCTGATGTGTCCACTGACAAAGAACAATGTCTAACTAACATATGCAGTGGACTGGATCAACAGGGCCGGCTTAGGTGGACGCTGAGCACCTTGTACAGCGCCTGGAGCCTGCTGGGGCCACAAGCAGGCAGGGTCCTTAGGATCCGGAGTCAGGGAAGTCATGGATCAGGATAGCAGAACCCTGGGCTCAGGAAAGAAGAGCCCACACTCCTGCCCAACCCCGGGTTCCCGTTCAAGGGAGAGAAGCCCAGCCCGGCCAGGTCGCTGAGGCCCCGCAACCCGAGCGCTCACCTGCAGCTTGGGCCTCCGCGCCAAGTAGGGCTGGATGCAGTTACCGTCGGCGGCGCAGGGGCGCGTGTAAACGATGCCGTACATGACCCAGCAGGTGTGCACAACGTACACCACGAACACGCCCACCACCAGGGTGGTGAAGGAGCTGCGGCCGCTCCACATGGCGCCGCCGCCCCCGGCCCAGCCCGGTGTCCGCTCTCCCCGGTGCGCCTCGCCGCCAGCCCCGCCGCGTGCTCGGAGCCCCGTCGTCCGCTCCGGCCGCCGCCGCTCACACGAGAGCCGCCGCGCGCCGCCGCCACGGGGAAACCAACGCGCCGCGCGACGCGGGCTGCCAGCCGCCTCGCATACTCCTGCAGCCGACCTGTCGCCCCGGGATTCGCCGGCCCACCCGCCGCTTCCGGGCCCTTAGCCACCCGCCGGAAGTGAGCGTGCCGCGCGGTCCCCTGGGAAGCGTAGTCTCGCCGGCTCGGCCGCCGGCGCGCGCGGAGCGCGCACGCACGTTCGTGCCAGAGGCGCGGAAGCAGTGACGCCATCCGCCCGCGCCGTCTTCCTGGCCTTCCCCGCGGGTCGGGCGAGGCTGGGAACCCGAGGAGGCTAGCAGTTCTCTGAGCTGCCGGTGTTTCAGCCCCCTTCTCCCTAAACCCCATACCTGGCTGGGCCGACGAAGCGGGTGAATTGTTAACGTTGGAGGAACCTGGACGGAGGCGGAGATTGTGTTATGCTTTCAGCCCTAAGCCTGGAATGATGTCAAAAAAAAGTTAAAGAAAAAGAAACTATGATAGTCACAAAATTAGCTGATTTGATGTTAGGCCTCAAGGTCTGGGTGGCTCTAAATGTCGACCTAAGAGACGCCCAAACCTGTAGAGAAGTTTTATGAGTTTATTGGACAGAATGACGGATATTTGCTGGGAAGCAAGATCTCAACAGACTGAGAAAACGCTCTGGAGAAAGGCAGTTTGCAGCTTA
>PVJL010008250.1:58627-68743 GCA_004026885.1 Lyroderma lyra
GGGGGGGGGGGGGGGGGGGGAAGATAACAGAGAGGGGTCCTGTGGTCTGTGGTCTGGTGCAGAGGCTGTGTGCTGCAGGGGTCTGGAAAGGGAGATTTTTCTGACATTTCAAAGGTATATTATCTCAGCTGCACAAAGGCATTGGATAGGCTCACCGGAGCTTCCCAGTAAGCAGCTTTTAGTTAGTAATTTATATGTTCAGACCATCCTATGTAGTTACACTCTGTCTCAGTTTGTAATGCCTCCCATACCTTCCCCTGTACCCCCACCCAGCATACCAGGTTTAGTATGTGGCCCCTTTTTTGTCCACATTACTAAATGCTATTCTTGCTGAATGTCAAAATGTAACTATTTTGCAGACTGGGTGAACTTGACAGGAACCCAACTGGGTAGTGTAGCCATCTGCAAAGATGAAATCAACATGTAATTAACCAAACAGTATGTATAAGCCATGGCTAAACCTCCCTGCAGGGGCAGTTTGGGATGTGCATCCCCAAACTAACCCCTGAGGATCACCTCTGGTTCTTGAATAGAGCACCCCAGGAGAGGAACCCCTTGAGTTGGGCAACAGTTTCTGTAGTTTTTTTCAATGTAAACTCCTTCGGGGGGCACTTTTGAAGAAAATACAAAATTACTAAAATGAAATGAGAAGGACCCCTCTCTGCACCTTGAAAGGAGCCCGAGGAAGTGAGGCCTTTGCACTTCTCTGTCTCCAGGTTAAGCACCCCCTCCCCGCCCCACAACAGTGGAAGAGGCTGGCAGGGGCTCCAGGGAAGAAGCAAGCTTGTTCAATTTGCCCCTGTCCATGAGCAGGGTGTACACTTTCTAATGCTATGTGTTCAGGGTCACCGATATTGTTCTGCAGTTTCTGCTGTTAAGTTCACCCTCTGCATTGTTTTCATCTCAGATGTTACATTTTTCAACTCCAGACGTTCCATTGTGTCTTCTATTATTCTTTTTCCCCCTGTATCTTGGAGAAAGTTCCGTACCGTAAATAGAGATGTTCTGTCTGGCTTTTTACAGTGGCACACTTCTCTGCTTTGTGGATGTAGCATAGATTATTAAACTATCTCCATGTATTAGACATGTGGGCTGTCTCCCCCATTTAGCGATTAAAACTAGGGCTCCAAAGGAGAACCGTGAACATACTTTTTTTTCACGTATTTTTTAATAGTGTGTCTTTGAGATAGGTTCTTAGCAGGAGTATCATTGATCCAAATGATAAATGCATGTGCACTTTTACTAGATACGTGGGATGGTCATTAAATTCACAGAACAAGGAGGTTGTCAGAGAGGTGAGAGTACTAGTGCACAATTTGATTGTGTGACTTATTATTAGTGTATGTGCCAAATTTCAACCTACTTGCATCCGTGTTCATTCAGACATTGCTGAAGAAGCATGCCAAACATGAAGAAAACCCCAAGTGTGGATAAAATTGAATTTTGCACCATCATTAAGTTCCTCACAAAACAAGGGAAAAGACCGCAAACCATTTTGGAAGAGATGTTAGCAGTTTATGGGAACTGTTGCCCTGGGAAATCCATGGTTTACAAGTGGCTCAGCCTTTTCAAGCAAGGCAGAGAGTTGATTGAAGGTGACCTTCATTTGGGACGCCACTGCCTCAAAAAAGTTGAAAAACTTGGAGTGGAAGATGCCAGATTGAATAAAAAGCAGCTTGCCGAGGTAGTTGGAGTATCAGCTACAACCATTCTGAATATTCTCCATCAGTGCAAGATGGGTACTGAGAATGCTCACGCCGCTTCAAAAACAACAATGTGTCGAGTGTTCACAACAGTTTTTGGACCTCTTAAGACAACAAAGATGAAGTTTTAAACTGGATTGTCACTGGAGGTGAAACTTGGGTTCATCACGAAGAGCCTGAGTCAAAGCAGGAGTCCATGCAGTGGCGTGAAAAGGGCACGTCGCCCCCTAAGAAGTTCAGCTGGAAAAATCATGGCTGCTGTTTTTTGGGATATGGAGGGTATCCTGCTGATCACAATAAGTAGAGAGTACTATTCCAGTCTGCTGCAATAATTAAAAGAATCTGTGAAGGAGAAGAGAAGAGGAAGATGGACCAAAGGGGTGCTGCTTTTGCACGACAACATGTCCGTGCACAAGAGCCACGTTGCGTTGGCTGCTCCTCACGACTGTGGCTTCCGAACGTTACACCATTCTCCTACAGTCCAGATCTGACTGCATCTGACAATTATTTCTTCCCAAATATGAAAACCCATCTTCAAGGGAAGAAATTTACAGATGATGAAGAGGTTAAAGCTGCGATTTCAGCATATTTTGAGGACAAAAACAAAAAACTTTTTGAGTATAAATAAACTTATCGCAAGATCTGAAAAGTGTATTAGGGTTTAGGGGGAAATATATTGAAAAGGAAAAATAATACAGTTTTTTTACCCTTCTTCCCCTTCATTCCGTGAATTTATTGACCTCCCCTTGATTGCCTCCTGCTGCCCTGAGAGGGCATACGGCTGTCTCCCACCAGCCAAGTCTGTGAGGCTGGTTCCAACCCCGGTCACGGCCTTCAGAGCGCAGTGTGACACTCTGGGGTCTGCCAAGCTGGTAGGCGAGCGATTGTGACTCATCAGCGTTTGTGTTTGCGTTTCTCTGATGACGAAAAGTAAGTGGCCCCGTGGGGCCGGGCTGCGGTTCTCCTTCACAGCGCCCTGAGCTGCCCTGAGCAGTGACCACCCCGTTTGTTTATCTTGGCGCCCGGGACACAGCTCGCTGGGCAGGGCTCCTCCAGCAAAAGGGGATCCTGGTCGCTGAGTTTGCTGGTTTGGGAAACTGCAAAAAATGAGGTTCAGGCGCCACCTAGTGACAGACGTGAGGAAAACAAGGACCGTTACAGAGGCGTTTGTGGGGTAGCGTCCCCCCGGGGAAACCGAGTCCTCCGGTACCAGGTGGGCTTCGCGTTTCCGCACATTGTCACAGCAGAGTCGTTCGCAGGAGGACGCGTAACCTCTCCCAGCGGCGTCTCCGCAGTCAGATGGCTCGTCGAGTGGTCAGGAAGGGTAAGTGAGCAGACCCCGCGGCCCGTGCCCGCACAGGGCACGGCCACAGTGTGTGAGCCGTCACTCGCCACCTGTCAGGACGGCGGTGAGCGCCTAGGAAGGGCTGGCGGGGGGCCCTGCACGAGTGTCCCGTGGTGGCCGTGAGGGGGCCCCATGGACGGTGGCTCAAACAGCCGCGGTGTCTGTCCCACACCGGGAGACCGTGTCCAGGAGAGGGTGTGGGCGGGCAGGGCGTCTGCCTCCCCCACAGCGAGGCCGTGTCACGAGCGACCTCACAGCCTCGGCCTCACAGCCGACGGCCCACCAGGCCCCATGTCACGGACGCCTGGTTTCCCAAGAGGAGAATCAACGAGATCCCAGGTTCCTGCCTTAGAACACACAGGCCCTGTCCCCATTATCCCACAAAAAGCCACCTGTCCCCACCCCGCAGACCTTTCACAGTGACTTAGTGTCAGCACAGGATTGGCGGTAACCTCAGGAAACCTGTTTTTGAACAAATAATCGATGACCTGAAACACGTGGGAGCCGAACTCGTGAAAAGCCAACGCGTTCACGGGGGACAGGTTTTGCGTGGCCGGAAGACGTCCGTGGAAGGCAGCATGTCTGACGCTTGACCCAGCTTCCCTCGTGGGCCGTGCCGACGCGCCCCCGAGTTCCAGCCCTGGGCGCTCATTCTTGGCGTCAAGGTCCCCTGGACCGAGTGCCGTTCCAACAGCTCTGGGTTGACTATCTGGAAGCCTATGTGCCAGGGCCGCGAACCCTCCAGGAGCGAGGACGCTGGGGGCCCGTGGGCTCCTCGGATGCGCTGGAGGTGCGACCGCACCGCACCAGGTGCCCGCAGGTGGTGGGGGCGGGGAGGCACAGGGCTGCAGCCCCAGCGCGAGGTGCAGCCCTGGGGCCACCGCACCACAGCATGTGGGTGACTTACAAAGAGGCACTCCCTGTGCCGGCTGCCCTCAGAGCACCCGCCTCCTCCCGTCTCTGTCTCAGCGTCACAGGCCAGCGTCAGAGTCGCTGGGAGGGTTTCCGCGGAAAGTGGTGACAAACTTTGCTCCGGTCACAGAAGGAGAGGCCTGAGGAGCAGCCTGGACGTCCCACAGAGAGCGGCGGGGCCACGCAGCGTGGAGCCCACCACCAGGAAATCTTTCTCCTCTCCCGCGGTCCCCGCCCCTCGGTGGGACCAGGTGGCAGGGCTGTGACAGGTCACCCTGATGATGGGCGGGGTGGTCAGGGTGTGCCTGGTGCTGGAGGCCCTGAAATTGGGCACAGGACGGACTGCCCTGCACCCGAGCACCCCGGGGAGGCCCCGCCACACACAATGTAAAGCTGGAGCCTGGACCCCAAGGTATTTGGGCGCAAACCTACATCAATTACGCCTGATTTCAACAAGCTCCTTTTTCTGGGAGTTTGCGAGAAGGTGACCGAGGGCGGGAGGTGCTTGGCTTTGGTGAGGCGCCCTGTACGCCTCCTTTTATGACAGGTGATTAAATTGGTTTTTTTTAAAATGACCTGTAGGCTGTATTGTCCCTGAATTTCATTTCGGCAGAGCGAGAGGGCACTACGGGATGTTTGTTGAACACAGAAACACAAATACCGAGTGGTCGCAGCTCTACGCAGCATCTGTAAAACAGGAACAAGTAAATCGAGGCACAACAGACGCAGACGCGTGGGTACAGACAACAGGCTGGGGCGGCCAAAGGGCGGGACGGGGGCTGGGTGATGGGAAGACGCGCGGTTCGTTATGCGAGGTGACACCCAGAACAGTCTTGGATGACGCCCTCTTTTGGGACGAAGGGTGGAATTGCTCTATTGAGGGCAAGCGTCGTTTGCCACCCTGAGAAGTGACAGCAGGCCACGGAGGCCACAGTCGGCTCCTTCTCATTGACTCATCAACGCGAGGAAACCAGAAATAAGAAACAGCTGTGAGAAGCCGGGCACATTCCAGAAGACAGTGACACTGAGTCCTTCTGTCCCGCATGGAGCAGTTCTGCAGCTTCCCTGGAATTGGGGATTGGGGGGCTGGTCCTAAACGTCGGTTAGAGGGTGAATAAATCCTCGTGGACGGGGTTGGCCGGCTGTCTGGACGACCTGCTTGGGGAAGGTGAGCACTGGCCCTTGTCACACTTGGCCTCCGTGACAAATCTGAAGTAACCATTTAGGGGAGCAGCCCAGGTGCCGGCTCATGTCAGCTCCGTGTGAATTAGGCACCCCCTCGAGTCCTTGATGAAATTTGTGGGTGGGCTGGAAAGTAACGGGTTTCCCATGTTTGCAGCGGTTTGCGTGACCTTGGATGTACTTGTCGTGACGAGAGGGCCTGAGCGCGCCTGCTGCTGCACGCGCTGTCCCCCGGAGAACAGCGGTGACCGGGCCCCTGGCCCTCGTCGCGGGAGTTCAGCGCCCAGCTGAATGGACCGGGAAGGGATAGAGAGGAAAGTTGTCTCCACTGATTGCTCTGGAAGTTCCCGTCCTCGTCCACAAAGTGTGAGTGCGTAACCGCCAGACCACCGAAGCGGGAAGAAGCCCAGAAGTAGAATCAAATACGCGTAGAGATGCGGCACCGGGAGAGGTGGCCAAAGACGGGCTTCTGCTAATAATATTCTGGGGACAACGGGCCAGCCATCCGGAAGAGGATGAAGCGGAGTCCTTAGCTCACACACGATGTCAGAATAACCCCCAGAGCGTAGTCGGTGTCACGTAGGCTGGTCGCGTGGCCGGAGCTGCAGTCTTAACCTGCATCCCTGCCAATGAGCCACAAGAGTGGACAGAACTATCATCGCAAGAGAGACAGTGGCCCAGGGGAAGTTCCTCCAGTCGGGCGTTTGCATCACTTCAAGGAGGTGTCCCACAGTTACCTTTTGCTCGTTATTGTCCTAAAGATAGCCCGGAGGCAGGACTTGATGCCGATGAGACTTGTGCAGCACGGAGCAGTGGGTAGGGAGGTGCACTGTGCAGGTGCGGACAGGGACCCACCGCCCGTGCTGAGGGGACACGAGAAGGGGAAGGGTGGCTCCAGCCCCAGGCGCCGGTAGCACCGCGGTGCCTGTGAACCACGGGGAGCCACGTCCCTTGTCCTCCGAGCGCATCCTGTTGGGACATCAAGCTTCTGCTTTGATAAATCTTCCTGAGAAGCAGTTTCTACCACTCTCTGATGTCCATCCCGAGAGGGGCAAGGATGCTACATCGGTAACCATAGGGCCCAACATCTACTAGGGCGGACCCCCAAAAAACAGAACGATCTTTTGGAGGGCAGGCCCCTCGTAGCATAGGGGTCCGCCGCTGGGGGAGGGTCCTAGGACCCCATCTGCACCTGTGGACGAGCTGGCGTTGTCGTGAGAGGCTGCGCTCGGCTTCAGGGAATTGGTTTTGGAGACACTTTCCACGCGTTTGTGCATTTCATGGTGGCGGATTCGCACGACGTGCAGCGTGACAGCGCACCTGCCCACACCGCGCTGAGCGTGCAGCACTTTCTGACCCAAACCGGCAGGACCCCCGTGCCCCACCCTCCCTGGTCTCCCTATCGTGGCCTGAGCGACTCTTTTGTTTCCCCAGGTGAAATAAAGTCCCCAAAGGGAAACGTTTTGCCGACATGGAAGAGGTGAAACAAGAAACAGCAGCAGCACCAGCAGGCATCGAAGTCGGCAAGCTCCAAGGGTGTTCTGAGCCCTGGGAAAAGCGCCTCGATGGGCGCAATGCAGCCAACGGAGAGTCCTTTGCAGGGGACTGAGGTTTAAAGATATAAGAATAAATAAATGCACAATATTTTATAAATAAATCCCCCTCGACTGGCCTGAATTGTGAAAGGACCATCGTAAGTTAACACCCATCTCCTCGTATGGACACAAAAAGGCAAAAAAAGTGCTTTTCCTTATGACGAGAACTCGCAGGTTCCTGGTGTGCCCCACAGCAGGCTAACTGGGGTGTGGTTCGTGATACCCCAGGACTTGTGTACCTGGTGACTGGCAGTTTGTACCTTTTGATGCTCTTCCTGCAGTTCGCTCTGCCTGTCCCCGCCTTCGGTGACCCCAAGTCTCTCTTTGTCTGAGGCTGGGTTATTTTAGAGACGACAGCTGTAAGCCAGACAGCGTTTCCCCCAGACGGCCTTCGTCTTCTTCCGTCTGACGTCCCTTTTGTGTTTCGGGCCAGGATTCTCCTTGGGGACAAGCATGTGCCCTGCCCACACCCCACACGCCCACCACCCCACAGTGAGACTCATCACCCGCCGGGCCTCATGGGCAGAAGGGCTTGAGCGCTCCGCTGTCGCCGCTCTGCAGTGTGTAACGAGTTCTCAACGAGATGACGTAGCTTACGTATCCAGTTCCAATCACCCACAACACACTCGCTCCCCGCCTTCTACAGGGCACGTGGTGTCACCCCAGGATTGCTAATCCTCATCTCTGTGCAGTGTACCTCCTGACGGAGGGAGCACCCGCACATGGTTCTGCTTGTCGCACTGAATTTGCCGAAATACTGTCATCCAGGGGCCCGGGGCTGGCTGGGGTCTCCCTGGCCTAGGGGACACTGCGGGGCAGCCTGGTGGGGAGGGGCTAAGATTGGAGGGGAGGGGCGCACTGGGGGCTCATGCTGGGGGTTGGGAGCCCAGGTGCCGAGGACACGGCGGTGCTGGCCCCGGTGGGGATCTGCCTGGGCAGGAGCAGGTGGCTGGCCTGGCGTGTGTGTTGAACTTCACCTGCCCCAGGGGGACCCAGGTTGTCCAGTTTTAATGGAACCTCACAGAAGGCAGTGGCCTCGCATCACTGCCAAGAGAAGGCCAGGTGGCAGATAGGATGGCACAGGCACCGATGGCAGGGAGACCCCTCTCCCGGGAGCACATGGACACGCCACATACATGCACACACCTGCATGCTCACACACACCTGCATGCTCACACACACCGACAGCGCCCACTTGGCTGTGGGACAGCCTCCCAGCCGTGACACTAGCGACTGCTGGATACTCTTTACAGTGGCCGTCCTGTGCTCCAGGTGCAAACCCAGGAGGTGGAGGGAGGGCCAGGTGTGGACAGCTAGCCAAGGGCATGCACGGAGCAGGCCCTCCATCACCATGAGCCCCTGAGGCCTGGCCCGCTCCCCGGGGGGCCTCATAGGTGGTGACTGTGGGCACGGGCGGCTGGTGAGAAGCACTGGGGCCAGCAGGGGGCGCAGGCGCAGGCATGGTCCTGGGAAAGGGGACACTCCGTGCAGATCACCCCCTCGATGGGCTCCATGGACACGTGCCTGCCTTCTCTGACCCGGGGCCTTGGGCGGGCAGCACTGTGTAACCAGCCCTGAATGTGGGGACTGAACCTGTCTCCTGAGACGCTCACACCCGCCCCAGGCATTCCCCGGCGGAGTTCTCGGATTATGCGCTGCTCATGGGTGATTGGTGACCACGCTGACGGCTTGTGGTTGGGAGCGCGGGCCTCGCCGCCGCCCGGTGGGATCGGGAAGTGGGGGAGGTTCTGTTCTGCGTGCTGCCACACTGCCCGGCTCGTGCTGGCCTCGGACCCTTCTCTCCCGTGTGTCCTGTGACTTGTCCCCACCATTACAACCTTAGCTGAAGCACTGCTCCTACACCCACCTGCCCCACCAGGAAGACTTGGGTGATGAAGGCAGAGAAGCTGGGGTCCCACCCTGGGTTGAGGAGTGGCCCGGCAGTTGGCCCCCAGGCCGGGAGGGCTGGCAGCATTTGAGTCCTGTTGGCCGTGGGGCTGGGGTTGGGCCTGGGGCTCAGGACACATTGCCCCTGCTAGAGGGGTGGTCAGTGCTGATGTGTATACCCCTGGGCTCAGCTGGTGGTCCTGCTGACACACCCACAGCTGCAGCAGGACCCACCCCCACCCAGAGCCCTCCCCTGCGACAGGCAGTGTCTGATGGGGACGCCTGTGGGGACATGGGCAGCTCAGCCAGGACAGCAAGGAGCGTGTCGGAGGGACTGTCACCCCAGGATGCTGCCCAAAAGACAACGGCAGTGCTGTGGTCAGCAGTGGAAATAAGGGGTCCACTTACCCCTTCAGATAAATTGCATTTCTGGTTAGAACTCGGGGAGGAGCCGTAAAGGAGCAAACTGGCTTGCAAACGGCGCTGCGCCAGCAGCGGTCGCAGGTGCAGCGGGGCGCGTGGCCCGGGGGCCCACGGAGCCCCACCCCGCCCCGGGCTCCACGGCAGCACACACGTGCCTCGTTTCATCATTTCAGCACGTGGAGCTGGGCGCTGTGGGCACGTGCTCACAGATGAGTGAATGGGAGGCACGGCGGTCGGGACCCTCGGGGAGCGGGGGACATGCCAGCCTGCACCCCAGGGCGGCCCCAGCCCCTCCCACCCCCTCCTCAGACAGTCCTGGGGAGGGCGGAGCACAGGGTCCCCTCACCGCCCCACCGAGACAAAGCCCAGGGGGCCGCAGGGCACGGGCCGGGCCGGGGCGGCCGTCCTGGGCAACGGGTCTGTAGGTGACTTTTCCCCGTCTTCCTCCCAAACTTTAAAAACGCTCATTCTGAGGCGTAACAGGACGTTTCTGAACGTTCAATTCGGTTTCCCTGCGTGGAAAAGGCATCGCTGCTGGGTGACCACGCCGGCAAAGCTGCTCAAATATGCACTTTGGTGCCGACGGGCCCCTGAGGACCCAGGGGCTTTGGGGCTGGGCGTTCGCTGGCGCCGGGCAGACGGCTGAAAAGGGCAGAGGGTGTCCGTGCGTTTGTCCAACCCCGGTCCGAGCGCCCCGCGCCGTCCTTCATCTGCACAACAAACAACTGTAAGGCGAGAGGAACTTGGCTCCCGGAACCAGTAAAATTATTTAAATTCTGGGTAAATACGTTCGGTGCATTAGTGGCTTGACTTTTAAAGTTCAAGTTCATATATAAACGGAAGCGTTTACATTCAGCTGGGATCAGCGAGTTTCCGGAGCAAACAGGGTTTGCCGCATTTCCTTGTGCTCGAGGACCCCCGAGGCTGGTGTTCCCAACGAACAGCCGCCCCAGCGAGCCCCTCCCCCCTGCTGCCTGTGACCTGTCCACGCCTGGCCCCCTGGAGCCTCAGGTCCCCACTGCATGGGTGCATGTTAACACACTAAGGGTCGTGAGGCATCCTGCACAGG